>JARJCM010000130.1:0-290733 GCA_029233265.1 Mycena alexandri | reverse complement strand
TCAGAGGAGATCACGATCAAAAGTACCGAATGTGTAAAAAGGCTGGTTCTAGCATATAGGAAAATTGGGATGATTTACACACGTCTTAGAAAATCTTCGTGCCCAGCAAACTCGCCCCTTGCATCGCCAGATTCTCTCCGACCCGCCGTCGTAAAAGTGATACCGCCCTCCGACCGTGAAAATAAACAATGGGACCGGTGCCCATCGACCGTGGTAAATAAGAGGCTCAATTTCGCGGGCAGCAATCCCGGAGCCGTAGAGCATGTCCTCCAGACGGTATGGATCTCGGGGTCGAACAGCCAGGGTGTGTGCATCCACAGGCCCCACTGGCAGGACCAGCCGGCTGGGAGCGGAACAGTGGTTTGATGCCAATCTTTCCAAACGTGGCGCATGTAGTCTGGGTCGGCCGGATCGCGATATAGGTCATCAATAAGTTCCTGGAACAAGTCAGCGAAAGTCGTGGTACTGATAAGTTGTCGGACAGTTGCCTCGTTGCCCTTGGTTGTAAAGGTACGGAGCAGGCGGGAGCCGGGCCGGGCACAAACACGGGAAACTCGATGGTGATGCCTCAAGGGCGGCAAAAGTCGACAAAGGTACATGTCAGGAGGAAGTTGGGAGAAAGCTCAGTAGGGCTTGATCCGAGTGACCATGGCAACCGAATTTCGGATCAATAGCGCCGATTCCCGAGTAGGAGGAGGAGATGGCAAATTGGCTTTTTCCGACATTCAGTTTTGAACCAAAAAAAATCCGCACCCAGGATTCCAGGAAGAGTCTTTGCATCCACATTGGGACGCGCGGCCAGAACAGTTTTTACCGACATGGGTCGTGCGACAGGCATGTATGTAAATATCCCTGTGACTATCAAATGTTCGTCGTTTTTAACATCTCTGAAACCCATAAGTAAATCCTTCTGAACGAATCTCCTAAACGAACGAACCACGATCAGCTTCCCAGGTCGCGTTGACGATAATTCCCTGATAATTCCGTCCAAATTTTGATACAACATGCGAAAGTCGGCACGCATTCGCTAAACCCGTTCGGTATTATGAGTTACTTCGTTCGAAATGCCTCGCCCATGTCCTATTATCCAGAATGTTTATCCATTTCCAGATGTTGCGGACTCCTTCACCGCTGACGCTGGCGTCGAACGAGCGGTTGCAGAAATGCAACTCTTTATCTTTCCCACAATGGTGGCGGGTGCAAACCTGGACCTTCCCTCATTCCCTTTGCCAACTGACCTTGCGAGGTTCACGCTCCTCCACGATAGCCAGCACGAGCTTGAAACAACTAAACCGAAGACTTGGATAACGCGATCCCTATGATCTGTCAGTGAGTACTCATAATTTCGCCACGAGCGGAAGGGGACGATAAAAAGTTCGCGTGGACCGCCCTAGATGGCCCAGCCTCGATTCGAACGAGCAACTCATGGTAAACGTCGACCAATTTATTGGGTGCCGGGCAGACCATCCGCGAAGGGACCTTCTTCAACTACTTATCGACCTTGCTGGGTTTGCCTCTACGATCCTCCTTTCGAGCGGAAATGCGCTGCATCATTTGGCCCTTCAAGCTTCAAGTCTCCTCCATGTGCTCGAACATCAAGTCCAAACCCTTTTCGCGCCTATCTGAATTCGTCCTTCTGAATCTAGACCTACAGAAACATCTCTTTCCCTTTTCATCGGCTTCCAGAAGACAGATACAATTGGGTGCGCGTCCGGAACGTCAGCAACTGGATCTTCTTACTTTTTTTTACCAACTGACATCAGGAAAAACCAAAATTCTATGATAGAACACGGGCTTTTATGCGGGTCTTTGAGTGTCTATGAATGTCTATCACGATCTTGGGCTGCTATGGTTTACTATGGGGGTCTATGGTGGTCTATGCATTACACCCCCTTACTATCACAGTCTATGACGGACTTCGAATCTACTCTAATATTCTACTAAGTTTATGATGACAAGAAAACTACCAAATTGACTGATATGAGTAGCGACTGGTCCAGTTATTCACAAAAAATGATGTGCACAAGTCCAGAACATTGTCCGAGGTCCACAATGCATTTACGTCCGGCCGACCAAAGTTCGGAAACAATTGACATGTTTGGCGTATGTCGGTCAAGGCAATTATAGACCCCTTCATGCTTCCATCTGCCCTGAGTGGTGGTTTGGCAATGGAGTACATGTGATGGTGCTCCTCGTGAGATGGTTTGAAGGCAGAGAACCACTCTACATATGCGAGGGGGTGCTTCGGCCAGGCTTGTGGTGCATCACCGCCGTTCAATAAAGTGGGTGGAAGCCTGAAGATAATTTTGACTCGGCCAACTCTTGTCCCTAGATTCAACATGAGTTGATGTACATACAGAGAAAGTTTCTTACCTGTCAATCCGGTTGCCTCTGCCGTTCCCTTTTCCCGAACGATCACCGTGTCGAACCGGGCGGGAGTTGTACCGTTAGCAGGCCGGGAGATGACTGTCTGAGCCCCTTCTGCAGAGTCCAGATCACCAGGATCAAGTGATGTTGGCTCGAACTTGAAGTTGTGGTAGACATCGAGGCGCGTAAACGGGAGATGAGAGGCATTTAATTGAGCCGGAGTTAATCTGGAAATCCCAAAGGTGTTAAGAGTCTCCTTCAGGGAATAAATAAAGGACGGGGCCGCATGAGCTTCTGCAAGCTCAGATAAACGCTGTCGGGGAGCCTGCGGTGTCAGTGCAAATTGGACCGCTTGCCCCGTGAATGTTCGTATAACTGGAGGGAGCAATGGTTTTTTGCTTGCCTCCAACCAAGCCTGGTATGTTGAGAAGGAGGCGACCTTCTCCTGACGTCCAAGCCATTGGATCATCTGGGGAAACTCGTCCCGGCGGTTTGAAGCCCGCCATCCCTTCTTGGCAAAATCAATGTGAAGACGTTCAAACATCTCTGTGTTGTAGTTGTCGGTGGTCCCAAACATGCGAATGGAATCAACGTAGTGAAGAAGCGAATGGAATTTGGGTATGTTGAAATCTTTTCGGACCCGGGCAGTTATAAAATAATCCCGGTTCTTGTGCCAAAGTTTGAGAGCCTCTACCATGCAGGCAAGAGTGCCCTCATCATGAGTGCTATACTGTGCCAGATAAATGAAGTCCAAGATCGCACGGCATGCAGCTATTCCTTTAGAAGGAATGCGGCCGATGAGGCAGCCAAGGAGAATCCGCGCCATCGCCTTTCGCTCGGAGCCAGATATCTGGGACAAGACAGAAACACCCTTTGGAAAATGCCGAATCCCAAATGCCGGAGGGAGGCACCGAATCCGGGCATCAAGCTCCTCTGGTGTCATGAGACTCTGGCACCATCCAACGAGGTGTTTAAACACCCCCTGATAAAGTTGGTGTAGGACGTCGGGAGTAAGTGAAGTTGCTAGATTTGTGAGAGGAAAGCCCTGCCAAAATGGTTTGTGGATGGCAGCAACTTCTTGTTCCATACAATAGTCGTGGAATTGATTTTCTGTTTTCTGCTGTTCTGCTGCCGCTATAACACCTAGGGTCCATTCTGTGGAGCGAGGAGTACCTGGCTCTGGATCCTGAAGAACCGCTGCGCTACGTTGGCATTTGGGGCAGGTGCCATATTTGGCACAACCAACCAAACACTGTTCCGGATAATCCGCAACATATGAGGCCAAAATTGGGAAGACCCGACGAACACAACCGTCGCCACCAGTGACCTCGATCCCCGACTTCCCAGCAGCAATCAACGGCTCTAGAATGAGGCGCATAGATCTGTGGAAGAGCTTTTGGTTCCGTGATTTCACAGTCTGCTTTGAGAGGCCCTTCCTCACGATTTTATCGCAGGAAAGATACCCAAGGAGGATGCAAGCATTCTCTGTAGGCTTCCGCCGTAATGCCTTGGGCAGATTCCCAAGGGTCAGATACACCGGATAAGCAGACTTGCTTCCAGAAAACTGTGTAAGTTGGGTTTTGTCTGTTGCAATAATCACAGGGGCAAGAGCGCCTCCTTGAGGAAGCTCAGCCTAAAGGTTACATGAGAAAATAAACATTGAACTCAAGGAGGACAAACCTGGACCGCACTCCACCATTTCCCGGTCCACATTTCGTTATAAACCCGGTTATCCTTCATCCGGCTTGAGAATATTCGTTTTGGTGCATATACAATATTTTTGGCATGAGCAGGGTTGCCTAGGAGGGAGCGAATGGCGTCCAAGGGATCACGGTATCGTATGGTGTACTTCTCATCTGGGCGGTCTGGGAAAGACAGCAGTTTAGATTTCCAAACTGCACGGTCGGGGATTTCATCAATAATCTGATGCAGCCCACGTATGTTGGAATATGAGAGCCCAAGCTTTTCACGAACCTAAAGAAGATCAGGGAGAAGTCAGCAAGCTGAGGTCAAGTGAACACACCCCGGGAATATCCAACAATCTATCAAAGGCTTTATGTCCTGGTCCTTCCTTCACAACCCACTCTGCGATCCTCCAATCGAGCTCAGATGCAAATGGCGCAAATCCATTGGATCGATCAATGTTCTCCATATCCACATCACCCTCTGGGTCCACTGGCATTGCGAGGCCAAATGAACGCTTCCACTTGGTGTGGAGATTATCATTCATACGAATCACGTAGCCTGCTGACGGATGAGTTTCAACAAAACGGCTATTATCGCTGTCGCTCAAGTGATTGGCCCGATGCAGAGTCTGAGGGGCAGTGTGTGTCGACGGTCCTGGCTGATTTGGATCCGCAAGTATGAATCTAAAAACATTGTCGTCCCACTCCTGCATAACATCTTCTACTGGGATGTCAAGCTCGTCTGAAATGTCGTCCAACAGTTCAGGTTCTGGAGTAGGTGTCCGCATGGTTCGACGATGGCCTTCGCGATTTTTCCCCTTTCGGTACCATTTACAACTGGTGGCCTGATTGAGATGTGACTGGGTAGCCTGAGGGGTCTTAAACCACTTCCCGCAGGCAGGGCAGTAGAGGTTATCGTCTTGTTGTGTAGACATGGTTGTGGAGGTTCGAGCGATTCGAAAGGAGGAGAACAATTGGAAGACCACCTCAAGTACCGCACAGTTTCGGAGAATTATCGCACCAAGGGTGGGTTAAAATTTGCAGAAGAGGAAGTATCTCCCACGAAACGAGTTGAACAGCAGATTGGGAAGTTCGCCGAAGAGAGACAAATTACAAAAGAGGAAGAATCTCTCAAGAAATGAGCCCTACAACAGATTGAAACCAGGGAAAAATTGGCCGAAGAGAAATAAACCGCAAACAAGTGATATGTCTCACAAGCAATTCGCTCACTGACAGGTGGACACCGAAATTAGGCCGACGACTGAAGAGTTCACAGGACCCGCGGCCAGTTAGCCTAAATTTTCACATTCCGAAGAAGTGTTCCCAGCAGTCGGAACATTCTGAAATTTTTGTGCAGAACAGCGAGGCTCAAGCAAGAAGTGCGCGGCAGCAGGTTTTGGAACGAGGGGATTGAAAAGCGAGATAACGAAACAATGACACCATAGCTGATGATGCGGCTTTGATGCGGCTTGCTGAGTAAAATACACGAGAAAGTGGCGCCATGTTGGAAAGCATCAGGTGACTCGTTGCCGAGACGGCACTGAGGCCGGCTTAACGACACGTCGACAGTCGTCTCCTTGTCTTTTGCTTCCACTTTACCAGCGCCTTTCTACGGTGTCCTTCATTCCTTTTGTTCCCTTCCTCGTTCGAGCTCTCTCCCTCTGTCATTTCTGCAGTCTCTTTCTGTCCTTCTTTTGCCTTTGAGTTGCTTGAGTCATGACCGGGCGGCTCAAGAGAAGCGCCGCCGCCGCCGCACGTAAACCCAGCGTTAAAGCTCCCGCTAAGAAGGGAGCGGCCTCTAGCGAGAAGCAACCTGCCAAAAAGAAATCTGCAGATGCTCAAAAGGTCGAAAAGCTCAAGCGGGAACTTGACAAACTCAAGGCGCAAGGTACGTGTCGTCCTTCATCTATGACCTCTCCAACACTTCTTAGTTCTAGTCAATCGAAACGCGGCGCTACTTGATGCAGAGGAGGAGGAGGAGGAGGAGGCTCGGCCCGCCAAAAAGGTTTGTCTCACGTCAATGGATTCAATCCCTTCAACAACTAAACCCATTTGCAGTCGAAACACCGTCACAAAGTCCAGTTCTTTCTCACTCTCTCAAATACTCATTGATAGAATGCCAGGTTGTACCAGAGTCTTCCGACGACGAGAACGAGAAGACCGACACTGATCTCTTTGGCGCCGATGACGCGAGTGATCTCGCCGGTGTTTTAGGTTTGTCGCACATTACCTTAACTCTGAGACACTTACCTTTGGCAGGGCCCCGACGCACCTCCGGCGCCGCAGATGATAGAGAGCAGGACCCGGCCAACGAAGGCGACGAAGAGAAGTCCGATAACGACAGTGTCATACATTCAAACCCGGATCAGCCTGACTCGCGTGCGTCAACCCCGAATGACCTGAATGAGGATGAGGTATGTCCAGTTCGTCCTTATTTTTAATCTGCCGCGCCTACATTTCAGATGGTCGTCGATGACGTCCCGGCCAAGACTCGCCGCGGCGGCAAAAACAAGCGGACCCGTCCCTCCACTGGTAGGGTCACCCAATCCAGTTTCAGCCCAACATGTCTCCGCCTCGCCAACGTGGGGAGGGCTGCCGTTCGTATTCGAATTGCCATTGAGCAAGGGTTCCCTGGGGAGCACCGTGTGTGGTCTTTGGATACCGTAACGCAGGCAGTCTCCCAAGACCAGACTCTGTCGACACGTCTGACGGAGGCCGATGAGGATGACGAGAAGAAATTGGTTACTTATGTATGTGCCCGATTCTGTCCGTCACGTCCATCCTCACCTTTTAAGGCATGGGGGGGTGCTGCTCAAGTACGCGGCGAGGTCAAAGGCCTTTGCGTTGCTGCGGTTTCTCTGTTTGGTATACCGGGGACTCACACGCCGTCCGAAATCAGAGACATCATCGAATGGCTTACCTCCAAGAAGGCCATCTTCAAGTATGGTGATGTCGATGTCAAGGTGCGTGCTCGGTCCGGCGTATCAACTTGCTCTAATGCTGGAAAGGCTCGGACGTACAACAAGCAAAAGCCGTTTGGCCATTCCTTTTACCAGGACGTCATCACGAAGCAGTGGTTCTCTAGCGCAACTTCCGAAGGGGTTCGTCGTGCATCGATGGGTCGGTTCGTCGATTTCAATATTCCTCTCTTTGCGCTCGTCACAGACGCTGTGAGTCCTTTCCCCCAAGTCTTTCCTATTTGCCCAGTGCCTTTGCAGATGGAGAGTGCGTTGAAAGAGCACGCTACGGGTGTCCGCCTCACGAATAGGTTCTCGGAGGAGGAGTATGGAGATCGGTAAGCTTGTTGGTACTACACCTCAACCGTGCTGAGATCGTCAACAGCTACGATCATCATGACACGACGCTCCGCAACCTCGAGACGCAGTCTCCGCAGTGGTTTGCTGAGTTCCGTCATGAACTGTATTCGCGCATCGTGTACGTTGTATATTTCTTCATTTGCTTTTTACCTGAACTGCTATGGTTCACAGGAAATCTACCAAGTTTAAACACCTCAAGACCATCGTGGATGCACAGGACGGCGAAGATTTGGATGGCGTCGACTTTGCCGCCCTTGAAGCAAGTGTTAGCCATGCATAAATATTATCTGGTATGTTTTTCGTCTTTGTTTCGCTTCCTCCGTCAATAACGTTCGAACGTCATAGTCTTCCCTAATTCTGCAAATGTATATTCAATCCGAGCACGCCTGTAAGCCAACATAACTCGTGAATCCTCCACTACTGAAGCACCCGTGCCTAGTGTTCATAATTACCAGATGACCCATCGCTATTCTACTATACCGCCTGCCACGTAAAATTCCCAGTCCCGCCCCTTTCTTGATCATCCCTGACCTTCGCCGACCTTTCGCAACGATATCCGTAACTACTGTCATGTACTGATGACCTATATACGCCTGGAATGAATTGGTTCATTGTCTATCACCCTTGTGTGCATTCAATATGAGATTCGAAATGGACGGAAAAAAAAGAAAAAAAAAAAAAAAAAAAAAAAACCCCCCCCGAATCCCATAGAAATGTCCGCAATCTCATAGAAAGTAGGGGTTTATGGGTGTCTATGGGTGTCTATGGGGCCGACCCCCCCCCCTCCCACCAGTCTATGATAGAAGTCCATTGTCTATGACGTCTATGACGTCTATGTGGGTCTCTCTGGGTCTATGGGGCTACTTTGGTTTTTCCTGATGGAGATTGCGAGGTTGCGCAAGGACCTCGAGACGCAAGGGGAACTCGGAAGGGGGTCGATAAAAAAATCGACCTTGTAGGCTTATCGAGCTCTAGGTTTTGCCCCAAACCCGTATCGGCACATTCTAGAATATCAAAGCCGTTCAATGCTCAATGGAAGTATGCTTAGTGGCTACTTTAAATTCAACTGCCGCAACGCAAGCTATAATGGACCGTTAATTTTCACAAACACGTTACTGTAACTCACTAACCGAATGTGTGATCTCGAGTCCAGAGCTCTTATTCCGAAGAGGGCAGGCAGCAGGTATCGTCCGAAAGGCTGAGTGAAATGTCGCTCATCGTTTCTGTCACTGTATTTAGCCCTTCTTTCTCAACGTTTCCCCAGGACCCTCCTACTCGTAATATTCATGTTCAAAATTCCAAACTGTAATACAGGGTTCACTTCGGCAGTTTTTCTTGATGGTTATTCTGTTGGTATTGTCGGTCGATTCCAGACCCGCTCAACATCTGGAAATGGATAAACATTCTGGATAATAGGACATGGGCGAGGCATTTCGAACGAAGTAACTCATAATACCGAACGGGTTTAGCGAATGCGTGCCGACTTTCGCATGTTGTATCAAAATTTGGACGGAATTATCAGGGAATTATCGTCAACGCGACCTGGGAAGCTGATCGTGGTTCGTTCGTTTAGGAGATTCGTTCAGAAGGATTTACTTATGGGTTTCAGAGATGTTAAAAACGACGAACATTTGATAGTCACAGGGATATTTACATACATGCCTGTCGCACGACCCATGTCGGTAAAAACTGTTCTGGCCGCGCGTCCCAATGTGGATGCAAAGACTCTTCCTGGAATCCTGGGTGCGGATTTTTTTTGGTTCAAAACTGAATGTCGGAAAAAGCCAATTTGCCATCTCCTCCTCCTACTCGGGAATCGGCGCTATTGATCCGAAATTCGGTTGCCATGGTCACTCGGATCAAGCCCTACTGAGCTTTCTCCCAACTTCCTCCTGACATGTACCTTTGTCGACTTTTGCCGCCCTTGAGGCATCACCATCGAGTTTCCCGTGTTTGTGCCCGGCCCGGCTCCCGCCTGCTCCGTACCTTTACAACCAAGGGCAACGAGGCAACTGTCCGACAACTTATCAGTACCACGACTTTCGCTGACTTGTTCCAGGAACTTATTGATGACCTATATCGCGATCCGGCCGACCCAGACTACATGCGCCACGTTTGGAAAGATTGGCATCAAACCACTGTTCCGCTCCCAGCCGGCTGGTCCTGCCAGTGGGGCCTGTGGATGCACACACCCTGGCTGTTCGACCCCCGAGATCCATACCGTCTGGAGGACATGCTCTACGGCTCCGGGATTGCTGCCCGCGAAATTGAGCCTCTTATTTACCACGGTCGATGGGCACCGGTCCCATTGTTTATTTTCACGGTCGGAGGGCGGTATCACTTTTACGACGGCGGGTCGGAGAGAATCTGGCGATGCAAGGGCGAGTTTGCAGGGCACGACGATTTTCTGGGACGGCGTGTAAATCATCCCAATTTTCCTATATGCTAGAACCAGCGTCCCTTTTTACACATTCGGTACTTTTGATCGTGATCTCCTCTGAGGTCCAACAAAGGTCTAGTTGCCGCCCTTCATTCCCCAAAGGCTGCTGGTGAGCTGAACAGTTTCAGTATAGCTGGCCTTCCTGACGTTGACGGCACCGTAGTGAGGTTTGGGTAACTTTAGCAGGTAAGCCTCAGACCTTAAAGGCCTCGGATTGTCTTCAGGCACGATGTAATTCACTTCCCACTAAAGCCCGGACCGAGAATGTCCCCAGCTTCATGCAGGGTGTGGCGGAGAAAAAAACCCGGTGTATTGCCCTTGCGGCCCCAAACTCGAGTCGAACGAGCGTCCCATGACGAAATACAACTCATTCAATTGGTTGCCGGTGCGGACCATCCGCAACTGGACCTTCTCCTTCTTTACTTTACTAACGGACCTCCATCCGAATATAGGGGCCAGCCACGAATAACTTTACCACGCCCTGCGGTAAAAGAAAAATCATCGTTCGGACCTGCCGTATGGCCCAGTATCTAGAGGCCCCGTAATTTTTTTTCACTTCAATTGTTTGCCTGTGCGGAGCATCCGTTACTGAGCCTTATTCAACTACTTAGTAATCTTGCTAGGTTGGAACCTTCATTTGAATGAACCGTCCAGTGTAGGTATCTTTGACTCCTGCTTATTGATTTTGCTGCGCTACTCATCTTTGGCAAAAAGGATGGACAAACAACGAATGGCCTAGGCTCGATTCGAACGAGCGACCGCGCGAATATATAATATATTGTGGTACCAACCCAGCTATTGGGTACGGGTCCGAAACCATCCGCCACTGGACCTTCTTCACTTTACCAACTGACCCTGCTAGATGCGCTTCGTGGAACATGAATGGGAAAAGCCTGAACAGAGCCCCGAATGGCGCTGGCTCGACTCAAACTTCATCGGAGAAAGTCTACTTATAATGCGGACTACCCGCTCCTGAGTATTACTCAATCTATTCATTCGTCTTGCTAGGCCCCTCCTCAGTGACGCTGAATTCGTCCCAGAAAGAAACACACCTTACAGATATAATGGTCCAGCCTTGATTCGAACGAGCGTCTCGCGCATGTAAATTCCAGCACTATTTGATGCGGGTGCGCTCCAACCGCTACAGGGTCTGAATCTTACTCAACTACTCGTTCGTTTTAATAGGTCCACATCTGAAATTCACAACACAAAGTGGACGGCGCGTGAGGACGAGGACGAGGACGTCCCACAGAGAACACGGCCAGGATTTCCCCGTTTGGCGAGGCAAGTACTGCAATCTGAAATCATGCTCAAACTTCGAAAGGGGGAAATAAAAAATAGCGGTCTTTTTGTCATGGCCCAGACTAGCGTCGAACGAGCGGCCTCGTAAGTTCAATCGTTCAATTGGTTGTGGGCGCAACTAAGCCTGATCCCTTTGATCTCTCAGTGTGTACCCATAGCTTTACACCGAGTGGAAGGGAACAATAAAAAGTTTGCGTAAACCGCCCTGTATGGCCCGGCCTCGATTCGAACGAGCGACCCCGTGTGCGCACTCAGCTTCTCAACGAATTGGGTGCGGGTGCGGACTATCTGCTACTGGGCTCTGTTCACTTTACTAACTGACCCTGCTAGGTTACATGTGACACCCTGAGGCCGGTTGTAGATGGCATGAACGATGGGAAAGCCAGGCCCGAATCGCTCAAGCTCGAAACTCCGATGAAAATTCCTCGTCTATTTATGTATTGCTCTTGCTAGCTTCCTCTTCTGCGACGCAGAGTTCATCAAGAAAAAAGAGGCTGCTCATGTAGAACGACCCAGGCTCGTTTTGAATAAGCGTCCCGCTCAACCAAGTTCCAGCACTATGTGATTGCGATCCAACCTATATTGGGTCTTATTCAATTACTCATTCGTTTACTACTAGGTCCGCATGTTGGCACGGCGGAGAAGGATGAGCGGATATCCTCAAGCTTCCCACAAATGCGGTGAGGATTTCGCTCGCCGGTAGTAATTCGACTTGAAATCATATGTGAAGGGGAGAAAAATATCTGCGTTTACGTTCCACGGGGGCCCCGGGAAAAAGCCGTGGCGTGCCGTGGCGTGGCGTGCCTGCCGTGGCAGTGTTGGCGTGTCCCGGTTTAAGACTGACACAGTCTGTGAGTTGTTCTCAGGTGTTAGGGACACTCTCAAGCTGCACTCAAGGCATTTCTTTCATTACCCCATGATTTCCTGTATCAAAGTGTCATTGATGTTTTTATAAGTTAGATGGTGTTATTGATTATTGACGCAGAGGCATTGATATTGTCGTCTACTCCGTCTTCAGAATGGTTATTCTGACTCAGGGCGCCTTGGATCGCGTCGTAGCGGCCTATTCACATTGCTTAACTGCCCAAAGACAGCACTCCACTCACGCCAGGTACTCATATTCAATTATCTGAATGTTCATTTGGATTCTCGTTCCCCGGGGGAACTTCACTGTTCTGAGGTATGTCCCAGGATTGGGGGTCTCCTAGATGTACGGTACTATGTGAGTCATACAGTGCCAACAATGTTTCCTGTAAGCTGGAATTTCTGAGTCAGATGCAACCCGAGCAGATGACCCATACCAGATCTGTTAACCTGTGATTCCGCCGATTGTCAGAGGTACTTCACACACATTCCACCAAGGAAATTCACTACACTTAGTCAAGCTCATCCACTGAATAAACAGTGTTTGAATAATTTTCTCACGGTTGAAATCCAACGGTTAAGACTTGAAACAGACTTCCGCTCTCAAGTATATCACCTATCATGTCCATAGGTTGTTTGCGCAGGCCTCGAGAGGCTTTCAATAACCTCGTAGAGAGCCCTGGGTCCTCATCCCGTCGAAGTTTCCGTCCATGATTGTGTTCCAAACTTATCCCGATGTTTAACTAAAACTGGTATTTCAATGCAATAAAATAGGAGACAGCATACCCCAGACATGCACACACTGCACGGTGGTGCAAGGACTATGCCACGGCGATGCACGGCTCATGCCACGGCAGTGCACGCCACCGTGCACCTGTGCCGTGCCGTGCAGTGCCGTGCCGTGCAGTGCAGTGCAGTGCCGTGCAGCACCGTGCAGTGCCGCGCAGTACCGTGCAGTGGTATGGTGGCTCATAATGACCTATATTCACTAGCATTCGTCTGTTATTGACCCTGCCTGGTACTCTTTGACCTGTTGAGGTAGTTGTCGGGTACTTGAAATTGTATCCCCAAACAAAGATTGGGCACCGAAACTTTTAAACTCGTGCTCAATCTCCCACTGAATTTACCCGCAGGTCACAGCATTTAGGTACCTAAGTCACAATCAAAACTATGAAAAAACAATTCCGCAATTCTGGTGCACCGTTTCAGGAGAACTCGATCGCGAAGGACAACTTTGATCAAGGATAGGTGTTCGTGCTGTCTGCACGCCAGATTTTCAACTCAGCAGCAGGATGGTCTTTATATGTCCCTGGAGAGTTGCAGACGAAGTTTGTTGCTAGCCCGTTCTCTTCCGGGGTGCATATGGCCCACCAGGTTCTAAAAATGTTCCCCTAACCTGATTTTGTTCGTGCTCCGGTTCCACTTTTGCCAATTTTCGATCCGACAGACATTCTCTCCCTCCCGCCCTTTCCCCCTCGGCGGCCAACATTATGATAGGGAATGCTACGGGTTACATTGGTTCTGAACTGTACTCCGTGCCCTCAGCCAGTGAGTATTTCTTTCGATCTGCGGAATTACGCTGAGCCAAAACTGGCGCCAAGTAGGGATACAAAATTCTTTGAGACCAGCAGACACACCTGAGCTACCGTAGCCCGAGTAATGCTATGCTCGTAACTCAAGGTCATTTCATACTTTATGGTCCTGCACACTGATCAAATTCTCAGTCGGTAGCGAACATTTTTGACCCTCCGGTTGCTGTCTTAGGCAATCTCAATTGCGAGTATTTACTTCAACTGTTGTCCTTGGCTTATCACAAAAAATTCATGGCCTCGACTCGGTAGCACAATAGTTTTGGTGCGTCTTCGACTCCTTAAGTGAAGATTCTTGTTTATTTTTTATTCCAGGGGTTTCTTGCGGCATATGGTCCACCAGAGCATAAAATATTTTGCCGCGCCTCCTGCGACTACAGCACCTGTTTCTTGGGCGTGCAAGTCGTTCCCCTTCTCTGTCCCTGCTGTATTGAGTACTGAAAATGTTCCCCCAGCTTCTTCTGACCATGCTCCGACTCCATTTCGATTCAACAGGTATTCAATTCTTGCCGCCCTTTTCCTTCTTGTTAGCAGCCAACGTTTGACTGTAAAATGCGAGAAGGCACATATATCAGCGCGGAAACACATATTTACGGACGCTTTCACACATGAACACGACACGGACATTCGATAACATGATCACTCAACCGTGGGAATTCAAATGATGCAGATGAAATAATGGTTTCCAGTTCACGACATCACTCCTGGGCACCATAAACTCTCTCGACAGTCCACCCAGGTTATCTCAAGTCTAATCCGACCATATTGGCCAAGTTCCATTTACTGGGACCCTTGTTCAGTGTCCCCCGATACAAAACTAGATTACAGATAAATCGATTAGAAAGGCAGTAATGGTAATATAGCTTGCTACAAGGAGTAGAGGACATTGCTAGTTGTCATCTTATGCAAGAAACCCGAAATCCCACAAAAAATCCTACACTTGCACGTCGGGACACGCCAGCACTGCCACTGCGGCACGCCACGCCACGCCACGCCACGGCGAAAAACCGGTGCCCGTTCCACGGCCCAGGCTCGCGTCCAACGAGCGGCCCCGTAAATTCAACTCGTTCAATTGGGTGCGGGCACAACTAAACCATCCCTCATTCCCTTTACCAACTGACCTTGCGAGGGTCAGGCATGGCCAGCAAGGAACCAGAGACAGCCTGATCCCCAGCCCGGAATCATTAATTATTTATTACTTAGTGCGTACTCATATTGCCACGACCAATTCAAACTACAAAAAAGAAAAATCTTCCACTTTACCGTATGGCCCAGTTTCGAGTCGAACGAGCGGCTCCGTGGCCATATTGCTGCCGCTGTGAACCTACTCTATTGAGTGCGGGTGCGGACCATCCGCCACTGGACCTACTACCATCCGGCTAGGTTGGCATCTACAACCCACCTTGCCTACTCTGCGAGGTACGAGCTTCCGTTTTGGAATCGATTTCCCTTCCCGCCCATTCCCCCTATTAGCACCTAAGCACTCAGTCACATCAACGAGGCTCGGGCATCTCGGCGAAGTTGAATGAATCAGGAGCTTGCATTCGGACTCGTTGAGTTAAGTTCTTCCTGCATGTCCCTGAAGCGAACGCTCGCTCGATTTGCGGTACGCACCAGTGCCCGGCCGTATCCGTTTCCAGAGAGTGAACCGAAGGCGGTGTTGAAATATTCAGGCGGAGGAATGGGTATAAACAAGATGCCATTGGATCCCAATCACATAATCACGAAAATAAAAGTATTCCTAGTAGCCAACATCAACACCCCGTAAGGCAATATCCTGCGCTGGACGAGATGGTTGTGACACCCCCATTCGAGCCCGACTGTCCCCCAAAGTTGGTCGCCTGGGCGGCGGTGTGACAGGAGGCGTAGAATGCGCAAGTTAGCATGGTCGAATCACCCTATCGTGAACGGGGTCAGTCTCAATGAAAGAGTGGTCACGAAGCAGTGAATACCTTGTTGCTCGCATCATTGTCGTGGTGCACTTTAAAAGGGAAGACACCGATGAGTATCTATTTGGCGGGAAGTAAGTAGGATTATCTCTCTGACGTACCGTTTACAAAGTTGCAGTTTCCAGTGCAACTGGTGAGGCATTCTGTGCGTATAGAGACGTGAGCGGGGAGCGAACACGATTCCAGATTAGCAGAGAGCAAAACGAACCATCGACGGTGTCGGTGAGGATGAAGCCGATAAAGTCGTTTGCCTCAATTGAAGCATCAAGGTTCTCGAAGGCCGGGGTGTAACAAGGGGCATGGACCTAGAATGAATTGAGCGGCGATTTTTTTGGGACGAATTCAACTTTGCCTTACCGCAATCCAGAAAGCCCCTGTTCCGGGCCTATAGAGCGCGATGCCATTCAACAACCCCAAGCTTTGGGCATCGAATGCATATGCCCGGTCCACCGGAGATGACAGATCGTAGCCTGCGATACCACTCCCGGGGGCACCCTGCGCGTACACAGGCACGAAACTCCCCGGCGCATTTTGTTGAGCGATCCAGAAGGCGCCGGAGCCGGGTCGATAAAGGGCGATGTAGTTTGGAGTGCCGATGCCGTCGTAGTCGTAGCCGAATGCGAGGTCACCCGCCGATGATAAATCGTAACCGCCTACGCCGGTAGTGCTGGTAAAGACGGCGCTGAACGAATTGCCGGACTCCAAAGCCACGATATAGATGATACCCGTTCCAGGGCGATAGAGTGCTAGATGGTCTGCGTGACCATCACCGTAGTCGAACGCAAACACACGGTCCACGGGACTCATCAAATCGAACCCTCCAATGCCAGTTGAACCAGTGTACACCGCGGAGAAAGAGTTGTCGGCATTGTGGGTTAGAATGAAGATGGTCCCTACGCCTGGGCGATAGAAAACCAGATGATCTTGTTTTCCTGTGCTTCCATAGTCGAATGCGAGTCCGATGTCAGAGGGAGACTTCAAGTCGTATCCACCGATCCCAGTGTGCGAGGTGAACACAGCTGTACCAGTGGCAGCGTGAACAATCGTGATGGAGCCGGTTCCGGGTCGGTAGAAGACAATGTGGTCCAAGTGTCCGGTATGACGGGCTAGGATATTTCGCCGCGTCAAAAAATTCGCGCCGCGGCAGCGCCGCGTCACTTGATGGTACCGCCGCGTCGCGGTATACGATCGCCGCGTCCCGTATGTGATCGCCGCGTCCCATCCTATGAACTGCCGCGCTGCTAATTATAACTGCGGCGTTCTAGTACTCCAACGCCGCGCACCGCCGCGCCACCGCCTGCAGGCCACTCCTTCTAAAACCAACTCAACCGCCGCTAAGTATATCCTACCACATGACTACCGCGATCATAACCGCCACATCCCAGCGTTGCGCACCGCCGGTACTCTTGCTTACTCTAAAACTCCACCGTATTATCGCCATCCTCACGGCTAATTCTGGGCTCAACTGGGCTGCCTGGGGACTATCAAGTACAAACTCGGAATGAACTTAACTAGGAGTTAACTTGAACTATTCGCTATCTGATTCGACTTCAACCCAACCTGGCCCCGACGCCACTACCCTACCCGTAGGAACAGCAACCACTTTCTCTTTGACGGGGCCCTTGCGTCCACGGGGGCGGAGTATGCGAGACATTGCTTGGCGCTTGGGCGCGGGTGTGCCTTCTTCGCCCTCGCTAGCCGGCCTGGACCGCCCCTTGGCCGGTACCTCATCACGGCTGGTTTGCTCCTGAATGCGGATGGCGGGCCGGACCGTTTGCGGGGCGCGCAGTCGCACGGCGGGTCGAGGTCGATAGGCGGGGTTGGCGGTTGTGTGACTGAGTGAGAATTGCTTGAGGAGAGCTTCAACTACCGCCACGTCCCAGTACTTCTTGTGCGTCAACACCTTTGGCTTTGTCGCAAGAATTATTGCACGAAGAGCCGCGTTATACTCGAGGGGGTTCCAGCCGATGGCTCCCTCCCCGATGTCTTCGAATAGGTCGCCGTTCAGGTTCAGCTGCTCCCCAAGCTCGTGCTGAACGCTCAAGAGGTCCAATAGAACCCACCCAATGGTCACGACCCGACGACGCCACTCTGCCTCAGGGACAGAACCTTGCGGGAAGTCGTTAATGAGTTTTGACAATGGGCCCCGCCTCAACACGGTGAGCTCTGTGCGCTTAAGCAACTCCCGAGTGACAGGCGGCCTCCAGGCTTTGATATCGTGGTCATCTTCTTTGCCCATTGCAGCTTTGGTGAAGAAAGACGTGTAATCAGCGACAACTGGGTGACCATCTGGAAGTTCGGTGAGAATTTTGCCTAGCGGAGCAAGTGCTGCGTTGTAAACTTTGATGAGTGGATGATCTGCTGGTGGGCTGGACTCGAAAAATGCTGGACGGCAAATTTTCCCAATCTAAATAGCACTTGAGGTACAGGATGTGGGCTGCCAAGGGTGTACTTACCTGCGCAGGATGCAGCTCAAACTTGAGCATCTCTTCACACGAAGCCCGATCAAGCTTGTAGTGCCTCGTAGTAGGCAAGGACCACTTGACGCAGTCCATGTAAACAAACTCAAACTCGTTGTTTGCCAATCGGGCATAGGGACGGTGTCTGTAGAATTGAGCCGGGTACCACAAGACATCCTTGCCGCGCCAATTGCCCTCAGCAAGTTGGAGGGGATCTGGCAGCATGACAATCTCCCGGGGGTAAAACCTCAATGACCGTGTCAATTAACAGTAAGATGTGAACGAGTTGAAACGTACAGTTCTGCTGGTCTGGGTCGGCATCCCTGGCAGGTAAATATGAATTTTGGGTCGCCCCAGTCAACCTCTCCATGTTCTGGCTGGCAGCTATAATGTGACCAGAAGCCACACAACGAGCACTGGACCTGTTCTAGGTCATTATCACCGTCTGTGGCCTGCCCACAACCGTAGCAATGAATAGGACATGGTGTTTTCGAGTTGCTTGAGTCGCTGCTCGCCAGAGATGTTCCAGGTCGTCCATCTTGTGGCGGAATACTGGGGTGGATTGTTTCCCAAATAAGCGCGTCAATGTCAATCGACTCCTGGCCGGTGTTGCTATCGCTGTCTAGAGCAATGAACTCGGGCTGAAATCTTCCCGTGTCTGTGACTTTGTCTTGAGGTGTCGACTGGTTCGTCTCGTATTCGACTGCTTCTGCTTGGCGCCGTTTGCTTGCCCATTCTTTGCGCTCGTACTCGGTGATCTGTGTCAAATGTGGTTGCGCCAGTTTGGCGAGCCGCGGAAGCCCGTTGTCGTCCTCGTGATCACTGTGTAGCTGCAAACCCCATGGTGCGCGCTTACACCGCTCTGCAAAGAATGCTTGTTGACCGTCCACACCCCCTTCGAGATCGTAGATAATGGCGGTAAGCTTGTATCCGGTGGGCACATCGCGGAGCTTGTCCGAACTTCCTGACATCCATCCCGAAGTTTTTGCTCCAGGTCGATGCTTCGCATGCCCACTATGCCGCATGCCGTCGTAATCAAAGATTCGGGTGCTGTCTGGAGTCACATAACGAACGATGAAGTGGGAGCTGGAACCAAGCTGCACGGTGTAATCGGTGTAGATTTCCGCCGCAAGTATATATTTGATGCCTTGTGTTGCAAATTTCCGGCCTAGAGGCAAGAGGGTCGCGGGCACCTTCCATGGGGATCCGAGCGTCTCACCGGCCTCCAGAATCAGGACGACTGGGATGCTGAGGATATATTCTTTGGCCTGAGCGGCGCCATTGCAGAATGGGTTCCCATCCCACTGCCGCCAGCACGTCGCTTTCTCCCACTCGGACGGATCGAGGAGCCAGCGGAACCATTTGCCAAGATCACCGCCGAATATTTGGTGCATTGACAGGGTCAGCTGAACGGGCGCTCTCCACAATGGATGCGACACTTCCCAATGTTCCCGGGGTGCTGCTTCACATCCAGCACACTTTTTCACTTGAGCGGTGTATAATTGGAAGAACGAAATGCAGTGCTCTCTGGCTCTGTCGGGCGCGGGTTTGTGCACCATCATCTGAGCCAATATCTGGTGAAACCAACCCTGTACAGGTCTCGGTGAGATGATTACCTTGATAAACAGAAGATACTCACAAATATTGTGTCTGAGTTGTTCAGCCGCTGCGTGTATTTTCCCACTTTGAGCTTCTTCCTAAACTCGTTGCGCATGGTCGCGAGAACTCTGCAGCCGCCATCCTCAAACCCAGGCAGCGCCGCCTGCCGAATATGTTCTTCGATAATTGATAGCAGGTCGCTGAAGAGATGTTCTGCAGGCAGCGCCGCAAGAATAGTCTTCAGTTGGGGGAAGTTCCGACTTGCGACAGCGTAGAACACGGTCAAAGATGAGTCCAACCAGCAAGAGTTTTTCTGCCAGCGAAAAGAGCGTTCAAACTCGGGGGGAGGTGCCGCTGGCTTTGGCTTTGTTTTTTGGACAGCACCTCCGATCCGCTTCTTCCTTGAAGCTTTGCGTGCGAGCCGTGTGATTGTGTCTGGCGCCCGCCCGTCCATGGAAAACTTCCGCCGAGCCTCATGCCGGTTGTGCTTGGTCCACGAATATCGGAACCGAGTGGTCTTCCAGTACTGTGGATCGCGCCCGTAGTAGATTTTATCGCCTCCTGTACACATACTTGAGTGATCAAAAATTAAGCAGAGATTTGGACGTACTGCGCGCAGCATCATAACTGCGTTCAAAGGTCTCTGCAATGCGAATCAATCCTTCCAGTCCGTAGAAAAGGGTATTGCGGCGTCCAATCATTTTGTAAATCCGATTGTGCATGGACTCGGCGCCGTTAGTGGTGGCAGGAAGCGAATCCCACAGTTTGCGGGCCATGCCGCTAGCCACATGACAAAGCATACTTGCATGACTAGGACGCATCCACCAGCTGACCCAAGGTTTTGCACCGGGGAATTCTTTGATAAATCCGGCAGCGCAAGCCCGAAGTCCCTTCATGTTTTCTTGACGCAGGAGTGCCTTTGCGAACTTCCGAAATCTTGACTGTCGCTCTGGGCCTACAATTCGACTGATCCTGGCAACGCGCGTGATTTGATTGTCAAAATGTTGTCTGCAGCCCTTCAATAGCGCGGCCGCGGCCTGCTTTAACTCTTGTTCATTTCGGCCTCGAGGTGAAAACTCCAGCCAAAAATCGACAAAGGCCTCGATGAAACCGTTTCGTTGAGCATCACTGAAATCGACAACCTGTATGGAAGGAGTTAGCTAGCATTAATGGCGAGGAATTCGACGACTCGCATTTGCAAACAGCGCATCTGTTACTTTCCGTTTGACTTCGCGACACCGTGTTGCCAAACCACGGAAAAGGTACAGAAAATGAATGCGGTAGTGGACAGCCGTTGCCCCGTTTGAATAGGTCATCAAAATAGGAACCCACGACTTGAGATGAATAGGCTCGAAAGTAGAGCTCAGGAAAAGCAGGTTGTTGTGACCCGTGAAGTAGTCATGGCATGCATCCGAGACGACACCGTTTACTGCTTCGCTCTTGATCTGGTCTTTGAGCCCGATGCGGCGCTGCCAAGGTGATTGCAGAACAATGACGTTGACCTTGTCCTCCCAGTGTACACCCACAGTCCAGTCAGCATGCTTCTCTTGGAACCGTTCGAGCTTGGGGAGGAAACGCTGGTCGCGGACCTAACATTAGATAAGTAAGTGAGGCGGAGAGAACGATGCAGGCCCACACACCTTGTTTTCTGGGTTGAGAATTTTACGGCGCTCGTACTGAATACGATGAGGGTTCAGAAAGACCGAGCTGATATCCGCCACCGAGGGTCCAGGCCCATCGACAGCTGGGCGGCCAGCGAGCAACTGAGCGGGGCCCATTCGCGGATGCTCATTCACGACATTCTCGAACTGAGAACGTTCTCGAAGTGTGAGATGGCGAACTGGGACCCTCTCGTGGTGGTGATAACCCGAATGCCGGAAATGGGCGCCATCCCGATAGACCCAATATTCGATTTGGACGTCGCATCTATAATGTCGTAGTGGGAAACCGCAGGAGCACCCCGCCTCAATCTGACGGATTCTCCCAGCATTCTTGGTTTGTGGGCGCGTCAGGATATCACAAGTGGTGCTTGTGCACTTCATGACCCCCTGACACAGGCGAAAAGTGTGCGCACCATCTCCTTTTTCTGCAGCACGTGAACTTCCCAGAGAATTCTTCTTTCCTCCCCGCACCTCGCAAGCCCAATGTATAGAAAATTGGCACTGTTCAAAGTATTCGCGCGTGTAGGTGGTCTCCCAGGTACCATCCGGCCAGGGGTTCCACTGCTGCGGCCCCAGCTGTGTGTCCGGCGCGTCCCGCTCAACAAGATTTTTCGCATTGCGAGCAGGCTGGCGTGAGGGACCCGCTTGAGTCGAACGACGAAGCATGGTGTTATACTGCACCTCATCCGAACCGGAAGAGTCGTCGCCGCTATCACCGCTGGCGTGGAAATCACCGTTTGCAGGTTTTGGAGTAGATTTCGAGTTATTTGCGCCCGGGCGCGTGGGCTTACGTGAAAGAAGTGTGGTTAGGACTGCCGGGTGATGGTCGGGGGAGGTGTTTAATGCACGGTGGCGGCGCATGCGTTTACGCGGAGGCGGCGTCTCTGGTCGAATTGGCACCTGCTTTTTGTGCCGCCGTTTGAGGAAGTCAAAGAGGGAAGGCGACTTGGCGCGTTTGCGCTTACGCATAGGCACTACATGCTTCATCAGTAGAGAAGGTTGTATGCTCAGTCTTTGCCCCGCACCAGAGTCCGGCCTCGCCTCTCGACCCTCTGAGTGGTATGCAACCCGGCCCCCATTTTCTGATCGTATAGCACTGTGGCGCAGCTCAGTGGCGTCGTCTGGATGCAAAAATTGAGAAATAAAGAAAGGGAATGCTAAAACATACTCACATATAGGCAAATGCGCATATTCGGGAGGTAATTCCTCCTCGGAGTCCTCTGTACGGTACGGTAAAAACCGAGTGAAGACTCCCTTCAGTGCGCGCTGGAACACTTGTTAGCGCCGGTGTCCGCAGTATCTAAACGAAACTCACCAGCATTGTGAACTTGAGTGGTGTGGTAGAAGAAAAAAGACGGATAGGAGAAGTTTCGTTACCGCATTTCTCGATCAGTTGCCAAATTTGGAATATCTTACACAGCCATTTTGATGAGGGACCCTTCCACTTAGATTACCATACACTGGAGAGCATTGAGGTATGGGGAAGGATGGCCGATTTTTTTCTTTGCCGCGGTCGACTTGACAAGTCGTCGTCTTTGCGGAAAGTCCATGGCAATAGAGATTGAAAGAGGTATAAGCTTGGCCCTCAGGAAGGAACAAAGAGGTTGTGGCAGTATATTTCCTGCACAGAAGCGGCCGCCAGCCACAAAACACGGCTTATTCAGAATACGAGACATCTTTTTTCCTTGCTAAAAGTCCGTGGCGCTCAGTCGAAGTTGCAGAGAAGAGATTGTAGATTAACGGAAAGTCGTGTATTCACCGGACTTTGTCTGGAGAGACCACAGATTGTGCAACGACCGGAGTTATGAAGCGCAACAGGGTCGTTGTGGGAGAGAAGAAGAAGGTGCAGCGCCACGTCAATCATGGACGTCAATCATGGCCGTAATTGACGTGGCGGTGCTGCTTCCATCGAGCATGTGAGTAGATTGAGACTTGGACTACTGATTGTAGGTCAACCAAGACCCCCCACCAATTTACACAGGTGCCCTTGCGAGCTTTGAAATGCGCACTGTACACTCAACTCTACTCGAAGTTGAGTCCTTTTTGGTCAATTTACTCGGCCATTTTACTCAATTCAATTCAATTCATATTCCATTAGAGTGCGCGCGGGCCCCTTGGGGCCCATGTAGCATCCATATTACAGTTTAATTCGGGAGGTTCGTTTTAGCTAAGGCTTGAGATACATTATTGTACTGTAAAATTTCCGACGGCGGTTCGAATTCGGGCATCTCGGTGATGACTCGAGCTTCCAATTTCTCACCATATTTTAACTCTAGAAAGGTTCTGTTCATTGTCACTATGGATTCAGCTCATTAAAATCGAGTCTGTGGTTGATGCTTAGGAAGGATCAGTCCCAATGCTCAAGTGGGCTGGTAAATGAATGAAATTCGAACAAAGTGAATGCTGGTATGCTGAAAAATGAACCTTTTGGCCTTTTTAGATTCTGTGCCATGGCTCACCATATTTTCTTCCTGCCCTATCTTTGATGTGAGGATCCATTCGTCGAGGTAGCATAAATATATATTCAGGATACAATTAGTTCAAGCCTCGTTGCGTGCCTCCTGTGGCACACCGTTGCCCCGTTCGAATAGTTCATGAGAATAAGAATCTGCGGGCGAGACAGGATACAATTAGTTCAAGCCTCGTTGCGTGCCTCCTGTGGCACACCGTTGCCCCGTTCGAATAGTTCATGAGAATAAGAATCTGCGGGCGAGAGATCTTCGGGGGCTATATCCAGCATGTTGAGGGGAAACACATTCACGGTGTTGTGGTTGTGGGAATGCCGGACCGAGTTTTGATCACATCACGACACAGCCCCAATTCGTGCTGTTAGCTCTTCCATCATAAGGTGATGGGAGAGCTAACAGCGTCGAATTGCAGATAATGGTCCACCATTGCTGCAGGATTAAAAAAATGCTGATAAAGTTTCTTGAACTTCAAGAACTACTTCTATGGAGAGAAATTGTCAAGAAATTGTGGAAAATCCCCGGTCAGTAAGTATTGAATCACTGTTTCACCTCATTCTTTGAACTCGGTAGCATGAGTATATATTCAGTAAGAGTCAGGATACAATTAATTCAAGCCTCGTTGTCGTCATCCTCTTCCTTATCCTCGTCTTGCTCTTCACCGTTGTTTTCAATCTCTTCCTTGTCTTCGTCCGCGTCCGCCGTGGGATCAAGGGTCTTCTCATCCTCAGAGTCCATCCCATCTCCAGACGCAGACACATTGCCTTAAATCGTTATTGAATAGCTGTAATTGGAGTTTACAAGACAATGACCACACACCTTTCTCTTCGCTATCATGACCATCCTGGTCTTCTAATAGGCCGAGATCAGCACACCATGCAGAAGCAGCAGCAGATTGTAGTACGCACCTTCATCGGAATCAATACCGTCTATGTTCACATTATCCTCGTCCTCAAGAGTCCGTAAAGCAATGGGTTGTTTGGAAACAAACCCTTGAAGCTGCGGTTTCTTGTTCTTCTTTATGGTGAGTAAATGAGTGTATTTTGAGTGATTATGAGCGCCGCTATTCTCGAAGACGGCGCCGTCTCGATATAAGACCACGGACCACTCCACGCTGCATGACCGATGGCGCAGAGTCGAACCACAATTGCAGATTGACTCTGTTTGCCGAGCAATATTTTTCCCGGGCGCAATCTGTACGGTACACACCGCAGTTTGGCATTGGATGATGCCCGCACACTTAAAACGGGAGAGCTTCCCTTTCTCGACTGTAACCGCATCCAGCGAGCCGCGTTTCCCGGGCAATTTATCGGAAACCCAATAGAAACCCAGCTGGGAAGTGTCTTCCACCTGTTGTCGCGTGAAATGACACCGAAAGCGGTGGTCTGGAAACCCATCCCAGCTGCCTAGCGAAAAGTTGGGAAGTGTTGTATTGGTTTGGGATCCCAGTGCAGGTCCGCGTGAAGTGGTTCTGCCAGTGCGAAGCGGCGGTGAAGAACGCCGTTTAGGAGGATTTGCATGATGTCCTTGCCCAGGATAAATAGAAGATTGGAGGGTTTGCCACATTACACACCATTTACTTCGTTGATTTCCCGCTCCTCCCTCACCCAACCTTGGAGTTCGCCTGAAACACACAGATAACTTGGTGATTCGTTGACTCGGTATGGCCAGCACACACCGTTCTCGTCGTAATATGGGACAAGAGTATTTCTACGGCGTTTCTGGGGGGTTCCCTGAGCCGTCACAAGAGCGTGCACAACCAGCAGCAGGTAGATAAGGACGAGTCCGTAGACGAATAGAATTGTCGATGTGGTGAGCCAGCGCGAGGCCATTGAGTAGATCCAGGAGAGAAGAAGAAGGACACGATCCCAGTTTGACATCGCCAGTAGCACGATGAGGAGCGTGTAGGCAAAAATCGAGAGTAACATCGACGAGAGAGGAGAAGTAAGGGGCTATGTCACACATCAATGATCCAGCAAATATTTCGCCGTATTTGGCGTACCGAAGAGGATACAACCCGGAAATGGAGTACAGGTGCCAACATTGAGTACTGGCCCCTCAGTGGAGCATTGAAATTTTGAGGTGGACTGGGCGCCGTGTGTGGTGAAGTTTTTGCAGCGGCCGCAGGATGGGAGACCCGACAGTTCAGCCTTCGCTGTGTCACGCCGTGTGTGTAAATCACCTATGCAAGCAATTTAGGAAGAGCAAGGTTACTCAAAAGTGATTCCTGGCCTTTCAAATGGTGTTCAAAAACTCGTGCATCATCCTTTGGCCTCAGCAAATTTGGATTTGAACGATACCAAACAATTCAGGCTTTCTTGGACATTAAAAGGTGTAATCTCTCCATTCCAAACACCTAATAGCAGTACTGTGTCAGCTAACCACGCGGGCACGGATTTGGCCAAAAGGAAGCAGGTCTCTCTCTGGGACGAGGGAATTTATGCACGGTGTGTTGCCATTAGACATCGAAAATCTTGACACATAGCCGAGTCTTTAAGTTTTCGGTCGGATATTCAGTCAGCTGGAGGGTATACAGTGCCCCATAATCTGTTTCACCAAATCCCATTCTGGTAGTCACCGTCGATTTCTTTGCAT
Organism: Mycena alexandri; assembly: GCA_029233265.1. NCBI lineage: Eukaryota > Fungi > Basidiomycota > Agaricomycetes > Agaricales > Mycenaceae > Mycena > Mycena alexandri. Next base: position 264,441 of record JARJCM010000130.1, on the reverse strand, counting down.
CTTGAACGAGTGGCTGTGCTTTCAGCCTGAACAACGTTGAAGATATATACAGAGGAATTTCGTTCAATTTGTAGGTTCAGTGTCCAAGATCACGACTTAATACATATCCCAAGAAGCTTTTGTGCCTCTGGGCCGCGTCAAAAGCGAGAATGGCGCCGAAGTACTGACGCGGCGCCACCATGCACTTCGCCGCGTCACGCCGCGCGGCTTCAAATCTCAATATTCTTCTTCAAACGTTGGCATGCAGCATGAGGTAAGTTAAATACATACTCTATGTGACTTTGGGGGCTCGCGGCTGTACGGGGGGCGAGAACGGCAGCGAGGTACTGGAAGTGACGCGGCGCCGCCGTGCACTTCGCCGCGCACCTTCAAACCTCAACATTTTTGCTCAAATGTTGGCAAGCAGCATTTAATGAGCTAACCACACATTCTACCAGATTTCTGGGCCTCACTGAGCGAGAATGGCGCGAAATTACTGACGCGGCGCCGCGTGCACTTCGCCGCGCCGCGCCGCGCCGCTTCGAAACCCAATGCTTCTCTTCCAAACGTTAGTGGACCGCATTGAGTAAGTCAAATACACCCTCCAGAAGATTTCTGGGCCTCTGGGGTGACCAAGGAGCAAGAACGGCGCTGGAGTACTGACGCGGCGCTGGCACTGCCACATCGTGCACTTCGCCGCGCCGCGCGGCACGGCTTCAAATCGGAACATTAGCATTCAAAATGTTGGCGTGCAGGATCAGGTGAGTTAAACACACCCTTACCCAAGCTTGTGCGTCTTGGCGCGAACGTGTAATTGATGCGGCGCTGCCGTGCACTTCGCCGCGTCACGCCGCGCGGCTTCAAAACACAATGTCTTCATTCAAAACACTATTGGCCAGCATCAGGTGAGTTTAATTCATGTTCTATGAGGCTCTAGGGTCTCCGGTTTGTTCGAGGAGCGAGAACGGCAATGAAGCACTGACGCGGCGCTGCTGTGCACTTCGCCGCGTCGCGCGGCGCGACTTGGAAAAAAAAAACATTTTCACTTACAGCGTCGGTGAGCAGCATCAGGTGAGTTACATACATATTTCTGGAGAGTTCTGGGTCTCTGAGCTGCCAGAGGGGCGAGAACGGTGCCGAGATACTGGGCATGACCTGTGTATGAGACGGCACCGATGTACACAACTTGGCGGTATACCTTTGACTGCCTTACGAGTTCAGTGGATAATGTACTGGTATTGAACTCGATTACAGGCTGGTAATGGCGGCGCGGTACTGCCGCGTCTCATTCCTCCAGCGCCGCGTCGAGTTCGGTGAGCGCCGCGTTCAAGTTCGGTGAGCGCCGCGGCCGCCGTGGTAGCGCCGCGTCATTTTTCAGACACGCCGCGTCCTACCGATGCTACCGCCGCATACCGCCGCGTGACGCGGCGGTATCGCCGCGTCCAAAAGTGAGGACGCGGCGAAGTTACCATGCACTTCGCCGCGTCCCGCCGCGTACCGCCGCGTCACCGCCGCACCACCGCCGCGTCCAAGTTTTCTTTTTTGGCATTAAGCTCGAGGTATGTGGACGCATTCACACCAACTCAATGGCCGTTACACACTACTAACCTGTGCGTACACCCTTCGCTATTCTGGTGGGGATATGTCCACTCTAACACGCGATCGGCGCTGTTCAAAAAATTGAACCGCCGCGTCACCGCCGCGGCACCGCCGCATGACCGCCGCGCCAAGTGGGCGCGGCGAAGTATTTTGGCCCGGTATGACCTAAGTGGCGGTGAGCGACGCAATAGAGCGCAGACCAGCAGATGTTCACACCGAAGTCAAAAGCAAGTGCCAAATCGGCGGGGCTCGAAAGATCAAATCCACCGAATCCGGAACCTAACAATAATGCATCAGGATGGGTTCGAAATGGCCGCGAACAGACTGACCTGGGTCACCGACGCCTACCACGGCTTGTCGCGCTGGATTCAGAATGAATACTGCGCCTGTCCCCGGTCGATACAGCACGATATGATCCAGCTTCCCGGTCGACAAAAAGTCAAGACCGAACGATTTATCGGCAGTACTGTGCAAGTCGTATCCGCCTAGACGGTTTCGCCAGTCAGTCCTCATGGGATATTGTGGAGCAGGGAGACATTGAACTCGCCTATTCCCGGTCCTGGATTTCCTTGCGCATAAAGCACACTGAATTCAGGATCGGGAAAGGCCACATTGGCCGCGATGATAGAGAATGCGCTGAGAGTGACCGTGAAAAGCCAAAAGATGACTGCCATTGTTGGTTGTCACTGAGGTCGGGGGTGTTCGATGGATTTTCGGGGTCAGGAAGGTGCGACTTTATACGCTGCAGCTACACCCCATTCGCTAAGTAAAATTTGGGACCTGTAAAGCAGGGGGGACTCAAGCTCCTGAACTGATATCTCGACGGATGCTTCTCCTTCACGAAACCGCCAGTGTTGGTGGTTTGCGGCTTCCAACTACTCGCCAGGCCCCCGGTCACTACCTACTAGGTCGGTCCGGAATAGAGTAAAACTGGGGCAAAAATTTCGATTTTTGGGTCCGGAATATAGAGTAAAACTGCCCTAGAATTGTGAGGGTCGGTCCGAGATAGAGTAAAACTGCTGGGCTGGAGATTTTTTTTTCGCCCAGAGTTTGAGTTTGGCAGTGAATTCACCGGTGTTTTGAGGCGGAAAACAGAGAAGAAACGTCTGGCGAACGCGAAATCGCAGTCAGCAACGCGGGGTGGCGCGGAAACGGGACGGGGAGGCATGGCGGCGAAAAAAAAAGCCGTAGAATGGGCGTGGGAAAGAAAAATTCGGTCCGTCATAGAGTAAAACTGCCCTCGACGGGCCAATTTTCATAGAGTAAAAGTTCGAGGTTGGGCGGACCGACCTAGTAGGTAGTGACCGGGGGCCTTACTCGCCCCTCTAAAGCGCACATCTATCCAACTAGCTGTCAGTCATCTTAGCCGTCGACATGGAATAGAGTTGTAGAAGACACCTGTCAGCCCAGGTCTTGATCTCGCCCCTCTCAGGCCCACATCTATCCAAAACTATCAGGCTATCAGGCTATCACTTTCTTGGACATGGAAATAGATTTGTCCAAGACTCAACCGTCGAGCGGCGGAGAGAGTAATATCGAAGACAGCAGGGCCGGCACGGGGTTCTGGGCCATCCGCGAAACCCGGGAAAGAAGTAGTAGCCGATCTCATGTTTCAAGGAGTTTAGCGAGCGTTGAACGCAAAGATTCCGGTCAGAGAATGTGGAGGCAATACGCGAAGGATGGCCAAAGGTGAGGTGGCTCAACCGTGGAAAGCGCGTCGGGCATCTCGGCGATGTTCGTTTATTGGTGCAACATAGGTCGGTTCCCCCAGAATTCTCTGGGAGGTGTAACCACTAATCCTCAACCGTGCTTTCGACTGGTGATCAGTCCGGCGAGACTCAAGTTGGAACCAAGTTCAGTCGACTCGTTTACAAATTGCATGGAGTTGGATTACTGACCCTGGCAAGGTCGGGCGATGACTGAGCTGTTTTTTTTTCAAAGAGAAATCCGAATAAGGTTATCAACTTAGTGTTGAACGCTTCTCAGCAGCTTTATTAGATTCCAGGCTCGGTCGAGCCGACCGCAGGTCAGGCAAGTGCCGAGCCAGGGAATTAAATTTTAACAGAATAAAACTCGGTTTGCCATGCACATGCAATGGCCCTCAAGCACAAGTCTTGGTGAGGATCTGCTGTCTGGAGAATCCTACATGGAGCTGGTGGAATACCCGGGTGCTTGGAACGCGAAGGAAATTGTTGAAGCAGGCGGGACAGAGGCTTGGAATGTGCTATCGCCAGCAGAGCAGACAGAACGAGACGTAAAGATGATGTCTGACATTGTGGCAATTACCATCTATAAAATGGTTATAACTCACCCATATCTCCGTCAAGTGCGTGGTCCTGGAACAGAGAGCACAAATATGCTGGATCTAGGTCCATCCGTGACCATATCCAGATGATTCTCGACAATCCCGATCTTCTTTTCGGCTCCAAATGTCCAGTACGAGACCGCGACTCTCGACGGCCTCCAGTGGGCAGATCGCAAGGCAATGAAAGTGGTCTTCAACCTTATTCCATCCCTCCCCATATTAAACCCATCACCCTCGCATTTTTCCGCGGTGCGTTAACCACTTGGGTACGATTCTCGGCCGAATTTGCACCCGGTGGTTTGATTGATGCATGTACGGCAACCGAGAAGCAGCTGGCATGGATGCCTTCGACGAACGACGCGAACGAGGGTGCACTGGGGGCATATCGCGTTGCAATTCGAGGCAAACCTTCTCTCACACTTCACCAATACAATGTGCAAGCGATGTACCGCCGAAACGAGACACACTATACTGTTGCCAATATGTCATGTACCAAAGGATATGGAAAGCAAAATTCAATTAACTCCTCCCTCGTCCTCCAGACGTGGTCATCGACATTGCTGAACGAGGAATTACTCCCAGGTGATTGGCTCAGACAGCCCCGGGTCTTAGTCGGTATTGAGCCAAAGTCGTCGCACCGCCCTCCCAGCCTTCGGGCCGGAGGGGCAGGGGGCGAGCTCCGAGCCCCACACTGTTGCATATTGCATTACCGCTTCGTGCGTAATAGCATTCCCCGGGCGGTGGTCTTGTCCTTTCGACTCCTCCCTATAGGAGGCCCCCTGAGGCGTTGAAAGCATAGTCTCCTATAAACAGACGCTACAACTGCAAACTCGTACCTCGTTTGTTGTATTAAAAGCAAGGATTTTGAAGAAGTCAACATGATGTGCACTTCTCAAGAAAACTATATACCTCGTTCCCCGGCCCCAGGAAAATTGAGGTAATTCCGGGCCAGCATCCTGGCCCCCATTAGAGTGATTGGAAAAAGTTTTTGGACCCGAGTAAGCACCCTTCTGTCTTCAACTCATGAAAAGATGCATTTTGATCAGCAAACAAACAGTAATGGTTGGGGCAATAAATACACAGATGTTTGGGTACCAATGAAGGACGAGGTCATCTGGCAAGGTTTAGAAGCATTGATCGAGGTAATTTGAGCCCGGGATGAGGAAAACAAAGCGAATTTTTGAAAGTGTGACACAGTCCCACCGTGTCTATACAAATTGCACCAGACTAATCTCGGCTCCAGATCTTATCGTGTGACGCTCTTCCAAAAGCGGAAGCGAGAGGCAGAGATTTTGATGGAAAAAGAGATGGGAAGAGTCACACTATAAGATCTGGTGTAATTCGTAGCGTAACCAGTGCACTGAGGTGATCGGTCACAGCTGTCACGATCCTTCGTCGCGTTCAGTCTTCATGCAGGCTCTGTGGGAGACCACTGATATGTGGTGGACACTCTTTTATCAGGCTATGAAGGGTGCAGATTTGGGCCGAATGTCGCAGGATGGCCATGCAAGAACTGCAGCTCGGAAAATCATCACTGGCAGTTGTATAGCGAGTGGTAGGTAATATAAAGACAGGACCAAAGCCTTATCATCAAAGTCAATACAGCCGATGTGGAGGAGAGCAAGGGGGACTGAAGCCTTGATGGGAATGGTGGCATCACGGCATCCTTGATTCCCGACAGTAATACTGTACCATTACATTCAAATCGACAGGGGGGGTGACGCGTGACCGGTTCAACCAATTCGACATTTCGACAGTCCCCGAAAGGTGCGTGACAAGACAAAAAATTCAACATCGGTCGCAAATTTTACCCTTCTGTTGGAGGTAATCTCTTGGGTTGGCACAGAAGTATTTGCACGGTGTGTTGAATCCTCGTTGATATTTTATTTCGGGTTTTTTCTGGCAGGCCATTTTAAGTTGATTTTAGGCCAGAAACTCAACCACAGGCTCAAATTTTAGAGTTGCAGGTATGAATGGTTCAGGAACCGCTTTAAAACACACTCACCCAGGGCAGGGAGTTGTAGGGGTTTTTCGCGCAGTTTCACGCGATTTTTTGGCAGAGTGACGAACTGCTGGACGTATTCGACACCGGCGTCTGTGACGCGTGACCACGACCAAAATTCGATATCGACAGGGGGTGCGTGACGCGTGACTGTCGATTTGAACGTAATGGTACAGTAAGATCAACTGGCTTCACCGGAGGTGTGAAATAGTGGTGGCGGGAAGGAGAAATTTTGTTTTGATCTTTGATGAGACCTCGGCAAATCTCGGCAATAATAAAAAATATTGAAAATATTTTTTGAGGTGTTTTCTATGCAAATCGAGGCTGTAGAACGAGATCCAAAATTTGGTACCTAAAAAAAATTTCGAGCCCAAGTCGACCCTCCCCCCCCCCTCCCAAAAAGGAAATTGCTTATCTTCGAAGCCCCTTGAGTGATCAGCGAGATCTCCCCGCTTTTGGTGATGTATTAACTGGCACAAGCCTCTAACTCGTCGTCGTCGTCGCTCGGTGCGAGAGCCAAATTCCTGCTGGTTGATCGCAAACGTTTATTCAAATGACAATCAACCGACATGCATATATAGAACAAACATATTAGTACAGTGCACAGGCTCGAGCAGATCCTACTTTATCTGTTACAGTCGGTTCCTCCCCTCTGAGCGGAAACACCTGCCTCTACGCTAAATCATCCAACGAGCCGTGCTGGTCCACGGCAATGAATCCCCTCTTATCATCCAACGAGCCATGCTAGTCAACGGTGATGAATCCACGCGTATCGTCCGGATCCGACGCGCCGTGCTGGTCGACGGTGATGAATCCCCGCTTAGGATCAAACGAGCCGTGTTGGTCGGTGGAGATGATGCCTGAGCTCAGTCAACCTCGGGGAACATTCGTCTCCACTACTTAACTTACCTGGCCTGCCGCCTAATTGGACATAACAAATCAGCGTCAGGAGAGACTCGTGCCCGATCTATGACACATACCACTGATTATGCCAGCGCTAGCCAAAGCCAACAGACATGCAAGAACGGCAAAGGTCGATAGTTTGTTCATTGCGATTGGGATTCTTGGGGAAAAACTGGGAGAGACCCTGTTCTTTTTTTGGTTCGTGCCACTGCCAATATATACTCCCATGCCGAGTGTGATTAGTCACTCGCTCACTGAGGTTAAATGGTACAGTCGAGGGTCCTATGCACCTTCTGATAAGTGATAGTGATCAAAGTATGTTTGGATTTTGCATGAATCGAAAATGTCTACGCAGAAATTCCATTGGAGTGGGCGCAAGGCTCCTTTGGGCTCATTTGGTACTGGCTAGACCATATACGAGGTTAACTGGCCGACACGGAAGACTTTGATTGAAATTAACCCTCTTCCGTCGATTTCGGAGATCGAAGGAGGCGCAATTAGATCCGGAGCGCGTTCGAGAGAATACGTGATGCCAGTCAGAGGCTTGTCCGGCGGGCCAGCGCCCAGACCTCGCCGGCGGACATTACGCTGGAGCCTGGAGCCCACAGGCTCCGTTTGTGATCGATGATAACGCGACTGTTCCGGAAGGCGGCAAGTGGCGAAGAGCGAATATGTGGATCACAAGCGTTCAATCGCTGTTCGGTGCAAGTTCGTGGAGTTTGTCAAACACAATCTGGCAGTGCATGCGAGGGGTGCCGAGATGGCCAAGAGGTTTCTGTGCCAGTGCCGTTGACAATGCTTAATTTGAACAAAAAAGGCAGTGGTGGTGGCACCAAATCTGCGCAGTGTAGACATCACACCTTTCGATGGCAAGCCTAATAATACATCATCACCCCACTATCGCCAGCGAGGTTCGAGAGAAGCCTTCGAAAACATGATGGCGCCGGAAACTAGTCCAGATGAGTGTGTCTTGAAAGGCCCTCCATAACTTGGTGGTCCAGTCCCAAGTGAAAGAAGCTGCAGCGCGGGGCAGAGGCAAAGGCCGGATGGTAGCGGCCTGCTGGTTGCTGAGGAGAGCAAACGGCAATGCGATTCAGTCATTTTCAACTTCAAATACGGAACACCAGTTAGGGTGTTTACGCCACTGCAGATACGACTTCTCCCTCGTTAAACACACCGTGGAACCCTAAGGCTCCGTCTGAGGCATTCGGTCAGTAGCTGGGCTTCAGATGAAACCAAGAATATGAATAACATTCGAATTAAACAAGGCCTCCATGTGAACGAAATAGCTTCCCCAAGCAAAGTTGATCCAGATCTACTCGGTAGGTCTATCTTTCCTCTTTGTGGTACCAACTAACACATATAAAGTGCGTATGCTCTGGTTCCTTGCAACCAACCATATCTTCTGTGAAATCGTGCCGGATATCTTTGTCAACAACCGAATTTCTCTTCACTTGACAAAGGGAAACCCTCAGCCGTCCTATTCAACAAGTCAGTATTTTGAAAGCGATTGGAATCCATCTCCCCTTACCTAATATCCAGGCCGGAGGAACGTCTTACTGGCACTGCGACCGCTGCATCCCTCGTAGAAATGTTGTGCGCATCTTCCATCCATCGTTCTATAAAGTGTTCTCAATTATACTTACCTTAGTCCAGTAAGTAAGGTTCAATGTTCGGTGTAAAAGCAACCCCACGCTGCTTCCGGATTTTTCCGCAGAACCCAAAATAAAACCAAAAAAGGCAAAGTTGAAGGTGATCGGATAGCTCTGTAAGTCTATCGCTCAAAAAGTCGTCGAGGAATGAAGGTACCCACTTCTACGTCTAGGATGGCAGTGGCAGGTCTCAATCGACGACCTTGCAATATGGCCTTTGCTTCAATCGCAAACGAGTCCTGGTTAGGTTTGAACCAAGGCACGGTCCAAGGCACGTGTTCTGCTTTCCAGGTAGAAAACCTGGGAAAACCATCAGCAGGTCTATCTAAGTTATTCATTACGGAACTAACTTAACGGCAGCCGAACAACCGCGTGAACGTCGGGGCCAATGTCGGAGGAGGACAGTTGCGCAAACCAAGCGAAAACCGCTTACCCAGCAGACTCATCGCGGGCCTGGCCATCGACTGTTTTACGCCAAGCAGATGCATGTTGAACAATAAACTCCCAGTAATATATACTTAATGAACTTAGGAACGGAACCAATTTTAGCCTCATTCTATACGCGCTTAATTGATCAGGTGGTGCCGCAAGACAGTTAGAAGATCAACAATGTGGGGCACCCGAGTTGCTGGTCTACCCCGGACGGTGCTAGGACGGCTCACGCACCGGGATCATTTCGCGCTTGTTTGCTTCCTTCCACTTCCCCAAACCCAGATACCAGATATGGATTCTAGGGAAACTGAGAAGCCCGCGACTAGGGTCCGTAACGCAACACCGCGAAGCGCGCTTTGCTGAGGACACCAAGCACGAGGGCGGTGGCGGTCCCCTTCAGAAGACGCTCACTAACACCTCCGACACGGAGAAGGGCTCTAGCGCGTATGCCGCGAGCACGACTGGACACGGCCACCGCATCGAGAGCCACACGGCAGAGCTGCGTCTGCTCTTCAAGCTCGGTGAGTGATCAGGTCGTTTTCCTTGAATTGGGTTACTGATGAGGCTTTCATTCAGACATTCTTATTCTTCCTCTCGCTGTGCTGCTTTACCTGAGTGCCTACCTCGACCGCGGAAACCTTGGAAAGTGCGTCGTGTTGACACTTCACCCTCGATGGAGAATAATTTGTTTTACTCCAGCGCCCGTCTGCAGGGACTCCAGGCCACTGCACTCAGGGGATCCGACACGAACTACAGTATCGCGTTGTCTTGTTTCTTCGGTGCGCCGTCATTCCTCCCCTTGTATAATAACGCCCAAACCTTTGCTAGTCACCTACATCCTCCTCTCCGTGCCGGGCACCCACCCTATAGTGGCAGTATGATGTATCACGCACCTCTAGTTAGAGCAGAGCCGTGATGTATCCAGGCCTGTAGCTTAGAGACCGGCGGCCCGCAGCACCGCGTCTCGTTGCCCTGCGGGCATATTACTGAAAGAACGGCTCGATACTGGTGTGGGTGGGCGAAATACAAAAATAAAGAAATAAAGAAACGAGAAACTCCCGGATCTATTCCGAGAGTCCCGAGCTCGGCAAACATCCACCATCGGTCAGCGAACTTAGTTTTGTGCTCACTATACAAGCCATTTTTTTCCATGGAAATATTTCAGCACCATCCCGAGACACGAAAGGCCAGCAGGCCTTTTTTTAAACGGTATCTGGCGGGAAGAGAGTTTACTATTGGCTTTTTTGAGATTCTAGCGAGATACCAAACTCTTGGTTTTAGCTGATCCGATGGGCGGCAACCTACATTTGGAAGGTTTGACAGCTCGTTCTGTTTTCACTCGGTTCAATACAATTCGCGCCATTTGAAGCCCCGGATGATCTGAGGTGACATTCAAAAGTGCACTTCAGATGAGAACTGGTCCAATTTCAGCCAAATTGATGTCTTGCAAACGGGGGCACAATTTGAATCCATTCAAGTTGAAACTTGAAAGCGGTCAAAAGTGTTCACTCCTTCCTCCAAGTTCAGGACTGGGAAGATCCGGAAAGGCAACACCAATAATTATGTGTAAATGTTGCTTCAAATGGTCCAAATGATCAGATTATTCCCGCAGTCGACCGACGGTGGTTGTTCTCTATGCAAAGTGGCCGATTATCGTGAGGAAAGACATCGCAGAAAACCTCTGAGCTCGGTGAGGATTAGAATGAGAAGCCAATATCCCATAAACCTTGCTTCAAACTTTTGAAGGACCAACAAAGGGGAATCATGATGCAGGCGGGCGGCGCATACTTTTTGGTTTTGAAAGGCTATGTTTGAAACTCAAGGGTCAAATCAGATATTCATAGCAGCTCATGACAATATATACAGGGGGCCACAGAGTATTATTCACTGCTCGATTTTTCACTGCTGCGCGGTTCAAATTTCAACACTGGTATGTCCACTCGTTGAATATTATTGTAGACCTGATTAAATGTGTGCTGTATTTGTAATCGCCAGCTTTGCATAATGAAAACAGGTTTCATTGATGCCATTCCCTCCAAAAACCAGTTTTTCCTCCCAGCTGCCCGGGTTTATACATGTTGGTGTCTGAGCCGAGACCTGATTAGATTAGATTATTACGACACACATACACGCGTGTACCTCATGTTTCCCAATCAATTGTTGCTTGTCTTTTACCTTCGTGTCGTCTCTCTGTTGTGACTTTACTCGACTCCCGGTGCCTATCTTCTACAGGTTATGGGCTTGCCCCTGCGTACCTCTGACGAGATTACTCCTCGTCTTGTTTGTCTGTGTTCGCTGTTACGATCAGCACCCCGGTCTACCCGTCTTATCTACCTCGATCTATCCCATCCTCGCTCACCTCTACCCCATGATTGGCACATCTTACAATGGTTAAACCCTCCGATATTTCGAAACTCACCGGGCAGAACTGGTGGACTTGGCAGGACGATGCACAGGCACTCTTATTGGCCGAAGGTCTGTGGAATGCCGTTGACCCATCGGTTCCAGTTCCTGGCGGCGTCGTTCAGATGCGTGCTTGGACCAATGACAACCAGTAAGCCTATGGCATTCTGTACCTCACGTTGAACCCGGCCGTACAGGCTAAGGTTAATAACGCTGGTGTCGGAAAAAGCGGGCGCCTTCTCTAGGCGCAGCTCCTATCCTTCTACACCACATCCGACCCTGCTATTCGCTCCATGCTCATGTCCCAGCTTAACACCCTTGCCCACGACATCTTGAAACCTGCCGATGACTTTCTTCAGACCGTCGTCACTGTCGAGAGTCGTCTCACCGCCATCGCCGTCTCACTCCCTCCGTTCATGGTCCAGGATAAAATCCTCAGTGGGTTGGCCGCCGTCTACTCCCCGATCACTACCGTTCTCCAGAACGAATTGCCTCCGCGTTCCGTACCAGACATGGTCACCGCGATTAATGCGTGGGAGCTCGCAGATCTCCAGAAAGGTGATTCGGTAATTAAAGCCGCACGTAGGGCTGAACGCGATTCCCGCACTCCGAATCATGGAGGTGTGGATCTGGATATTGCTCCCTCCGCACTCGCAGCTCGCGGTGGTCATTTCCGTCGCTTGACACCGTTGCGCTCTGCCAGCAGTAAAGAGTTTGATGGGACGAACACCAAGAATCGCACGGACGTCTGTTACAGATGCGGTCTCCCCGGTTACTTCGCCCAGTACTGCATCTCGATCATGCCCGACGATGTTCGTCAACGGATTCTGGGTCGTCGCGAACCGCAAGCTAATCTCGCTGACGATTTTGGCACGGACACCGAGTTTGCGGCTGCTGCCGTTGACACTGGCACTCACTTCGCACTTGCCGTTCAAGATCTCCCATCCGAGCTTAACTTCGACACCATGGACCCTACGATCCGCGAGAGCTATGCCAGCGCCTTGGCCACTCCTCACCCCACAATTCATGAGTCCGCTTTTGCTGTCCATGTTGATCCCGACATTCCCCCTCCGTCTCCGACCCTCACCGCCGCGACCGCTAGCGTTGGTGGTACCCCGAACAAACAGAGAAAGAAGAAGAAAAAGAAAAAGAAGAGTCTCTCACCAGAGGAGGCTCACGCCGCGATGTTGGCTCAGGAGATACATGATTCCGACTTCTCCATGTGATGGGTTCTGGAGGTGTCTCATCTCTGGAGGTGTGTTGGTGTCTGAGCCGAGACCTGATTAGATTAGATTATTACGACACACATACACGCGTGTACCTCATGTTTCCCAATCAATTGTTGCTTGTCTTTTACCTTCGTGTCGTCTCTCTGTTGTGACTTTACTCGACTCCCGGTGCCTATCTTCTACAATACATGACACACTCCTGCCGAAATTAACAAGGGTGAATTGAGGTTGAAAAACTCCCTGGTGTCATTTTTCTGATTTAAGGTCGGAAGAGGTCAATGAAATCAGGTTTTCACAAGGGAATGATTCTCTATGATGGAGACATTGTTCAAGTTCAATTGGGATGTGCGGCAGGACTTGCGCGGGTAATTGTTAGCGCAGGCGGCTACACACGGCCCGCCGGGCCGGCTTAAACTCCGCCGCTATCTGGTTACCGTATCTGACACCGCCATCAGTATCGAGCCGAAAGAGAACAATTAATCTAGCGTTATCTGCGTTTTACGTCCGCCGCCGTACATAAGTAGTGCGTGATCCTCGCCTTCACGCCACCATGCCCGTGTCATTCTCAGTCGCAGCCCACCCAGCCAAACCGATCTGGTGTGGTAATGAGAAAACCGCCCAACACTGCCAACAGATACTCGCTACAGCTGCATAGTGTTGGGAAAGTTCGGTTCGACCTTTCGGTTCGAACTCAAACTGAACCGAACTGAACACGAAGTTCAGGTTCAGGTTCAGCCAAATGCCTGAACCTGAACCTGAGGTCGGTTCAGGGTTCGGGTAAGTCCAAACTACCTCTGAACCGAACCGAACCTTGAACCGCACGTGCGCCTCTGGTCACTCATCTGAGCTCATTTGCATTGATTTTTTTTACTGATTTTAGCTTGCAAACACTCAGTTACACCTAGCTGACACACACTTTAAGCTTCCCGGGGCGGGTGGTGGTGGTTTGAAGAGTAACTTCTCGTTTGATGTCGATGTGATGGCCTTCTGAATGAACTCAGTCTGAGAAAATAATGTTCAAACACCATTGGGGGACCTAAAAATGGTGGGGAACACATCTGCATACTCCCAGATGCACCCTTAACTCATACCCAGCTGATATCCCGGTCAACTTCAGGTCATTTTATGGTGAGAAAAGAAATCAGGTTCGAACGGGTTCGAACCTGAACCGAACCTGAACCTGAGGTTCGGTTCAAGGTTCACCAAATCTCTGAACCTGAACCGAAGTTCAAGTTCAGGGTTCGGGCAAAAGTACGCCGAACCTGAACCGAACTGAACTTTCCCATCACTACTACAGCATGCAGGGACCAAAGTACCACGGTCGACGAGCTGCTCCAGTTCGCATTTGCGAACACTCCGGCCTCGTGCGTATCCATCCTCTTTGCTAGTTGGCGCTTATCCCCCAAGGGCAGGGGCCGCGACATGAAGGCGAAGATCCCCAACATCTTCCCGGGCGCCGAGGCTAAGGAAGGAGGTAATGGATTCGTCAATACGGTCATCAATGCGTACAGCAGGGACAGTGCGCTCGTGCTACACCCAGACGACGTCTGGATCGCCATCCTCTCGCAGTTCAGTTTCTTCCTGAACAGACGCGCAGAGCTCCTCCGCGCGAACTTCGTCGCACACGAGGGGAAAAAACCGCTCCCCATCATCGTCGAGACGACGGAGACTCGGTACAGCATCGACTTTGGGGTGCTAGCGTGCCAATGGGTCGTCCTGATTGAGAAGAACGTTGTCGATCCGGCGTTGAGAACATGGTTCATGCCAAACTTCACGACCACCACCACCCACGACACTACCGTTAGCGCTGTCCTCGCGATGGCGACCCTCAAAAAGTACTTCACATATCCGCTGCTCCTCGGCGACTGCGGCCTCCCGCGCGTGACGCTCGAAGGCAAACGTGCCGACTGGGTCAACATTCTACGCCGCCTCGAGAAGCTTAAGGTATGAGAAATCAGTGACCGTATTCAGATTTCGAATGTTGATACGGGATCACAGGAATAGGGAGGACGAATCTTGGCCGTAATCAGTGCCATATCATCATCATGTATATGACACCACCCACGCATATATAGGGCAAAGGGAAAGTGCCGGCAGTTCGGTGGCGGCACTTTCAGAAGTCAATTATGCAGCGCTTCTGTTGTCTGGAGCCTTGTCTGGGGCCCTGTGAAAGGCGTGGCCTGATGAGTAATGAAAAGGAATTGCTCGCACCGCGTCAAATTCAACCACTTGAAGTGCTGATTTCGTCTTGAAAACCTGTACAACACATACTATCCCCCCCCCTGCATCTCGGACAAACTTAGAACTCGGACAAAGCCGAATTCCGCAGCCAATACTGCATCGTTCCGGGAGATTTTTGGGTCTATATACTCAGCATGAGGGGGGCTACCATCCCTGGGTACAAAGTGGCCCACTGTCCCATGTATTTCCATTGCGGCATCGACGAGAAGTGCGCGGAGTATGCAATTTTGGTCCATTTTTATGATTTGATACTCTAGGATCACTGTCCGGGGTATTTAAAACCTGTCTAAAACATTCAGAGGATGGATTCAGGTAATTTGAGTGCCTATGCAAAGATCTGAACACATGGAAGTCCTCCCAACGCCACAAAGATTTAAATAATGACGCTAGGAGTGTGAAATTCAACTTGTGACCTAAGCTAAAAGGTTTTCTCAATTGTGTCTTCTCTAGGTCGTCACGGAGGAAGTCCTGTGGGTGAGATAGAGTCAATGGGTCATAGATCAAGTGTACAAAATCTTGGGTCGCGGCGGAATCAGCTGCGCGTGCCATAGTCCTGGCAATCACGAATTGATGCCTTATGTAGAACTCGGACACTTGACATCGGCAGCAAAATCCCGATATCTCAACGAATATCCGGCCGTTTTGCATGAAGTAAAGACGTAGCCCGCACCATTCGAAGGGGTGCTATCGATTATACGTCACGGAATCCCTGCAAACCCTAGGGTAAAAAAATTGTGTGCAGTTCTATCTTAAGTGTCCGGGTTCTGGGGGGGGGATAGTATAGTTATTACCAATGGCAAGGAAATGCCTTTACCGAGTGAGATTCAATTTACTTGCATCACTTGAAGTTGGCTTGAAGTACTGAGTGGCGGCAAAGTTGGCGGCAAGGTGGCGGCAATGGCAATGCTGGCGGCAGTGCTGGCGTCGCTGGCGGCAATGTTGGCGGCAGTGCGTGGTGACAGTGTGACATGTTGGCGGCACTTTTCCCGCTTAGCAACGGCGTTAGTCTCCGAGCGGTGCATGTCGGCGGCAGTTTGGCGGCAGTCTGGCAGCACTCAAAATTTTGTGAGTAAATCACAGTGGGTCCAAATGCCGGTACCGTTCTTGAGTCTCTCACACCCAATAAGGCAAAATCTCCTCATATGGGAAAAGTGTATCCAAATGTATATAATTCAGAACAACAAAAAAAAAATGAACTTGAAGTCTTTTGGCTGTGGCGGAAAGAGGCAACTGAGGTACTGTAAATCCAAGGCACTTTTCAATGGTTGTGAGTTTGTTGTAAATCTGCACGAGCTGAAATGGTGCGTGAAATAATCACTTTCAGTTGTGCTTTCACCTGCATTGTCTTTCTTTTCTTTCAGTGGAAGTCAGCTGAAAGAAAGGAAACAAACAACAGACTTCCTTTCTTTTCAGCTGACTTCCGGTGAAACAAAAGAAATCCAATGCAGGTGAAAGCATCACTGAAAAATATTCTTTCAGCCACCCTTTCAGCTCAGGTTGATTTACAACAAATTCAAAGCCACTGAAAGTGCTTCTGATTTACAGTACCTCAGTTGGCTCTTTCTGCTTTAGCTAAAAGACTTTGATTTCTTTTCGTAATTTTTGCTACTGATTTATTTAGATTTGGATACCTTTTTCCCATATGGGGAGATTTTGCCTTATTGGGTGTGTCTCACCACACACCGCCGTCCTTACCTTGCAGCTCAATGTCGGCGCTGGCGGCAGTTTGGCGGCAGCCAGTCGAACTTTGTGTCAATCGTTAAAGCACATTTCCGGAACTCCAGCTCGGCGTCTCCTCAAAATCTGGTCTAATTTTCTTCGGCTCAACCGAAGTCTGGCTTGATTCTGCGGGGCTTCTCTTTTTTTGGTTCGCACCTCAATCTGTGTGCATCAATGATTGTCAGACGATTTGCCACTACTTTGGTCTTGCCTCCTACCACGATGATCGGCCCAGTCTACATCGCCCTCTTGGTTTGTCTGCCAGCCAGTAACTTGAACTGAATCCTCAGGATGTCGCCTGGCTATTCAGATTATCTCAACTACAACTCAGATGAAGATGATCTGGTTCCGTACTTTAACCAAGACGGTATTGTGGGGCCGATCGAACGGATGAGTAATGCTGGTACTCACCTTTCCAGTATGCACCACCTCGAATATCGCAGACCTTGCTTGTTGCCAGCGTAGATCTACTTAGCGGCGTCGCAACCGAATTCAACCGTGGGAACTGGGAAGGATATTGAAATGTTTGTTAACTAGCTCATTAGTAACTACCCGTGAACTGAAATGAATGGTATGGCGGCAGTTAGCGGCGGTGGCGTGACGAGGCGGCAGTGTGACCGAACTGCCGCCAAAAACGCCGCCAGCGTGGCGGCAACTGGCGGCAGTTGGCGTCACCTTGGCGGCACTGGCGGCACTTTCACCGTGCCCGCATATATATACCCCTCGCTCCAGTCTCGCCCTCGACCCACACCGAGTATGCAATCAATTTCTTAATGGCGATTCCACACAGTTTGTCCCCTGAATCTATCTTAATCCAACAGCCGTTTAGTCAAACCAAGAAATAATCAATACGAGTACTCCACATACATTCGTTTCACGGAATCGCGCAATGCAATTAAAGTCTTCCCCCCGATATCCTGGCTTGGGCGGACTACACTCGCGCAGTTTGAAATGAGCTGCATTTGTGCGGACAGCGAAGAACTCGCGCCCTTTCCGAACGAATTTTCCTAGCCTCCGGCCTCAAGAGGTACGTTCTGTCTTACTTCCCTTCATTCACAAAGTAACAATACCCACTGCGTTCAGGTTGCTTAGGGAATCGCACCGTACGTATGGCTTACGGCGATACGTACGGTGTCCGTACCGTGAGCCGTTTGAGCGGCTGCCGCGCAAGCCGTACATATACGTGATACGGCTCCGTATCAAGCCGTATTTCGGCCAATTTGGTTGAACCGGGCTTGGGGACGCCGCGTCGACTCGGGAGTAGTTCTAATGGTCTGCAGTGAGTGTATTTCACTGATATCTCCCTTGACGTTGGCCCACATATACTGATTTGTCCTCCCGAAGGCGGCCGTACGCCGTACCGTACCGTATACGTACGTGATCCGTAGCGTACCGTCGCGCGCCGAGGACCTCCGTATCGCGGCCGTACGTATACGGCTCGGCTTCCGTACTCACGTATTGTGTCACGTACCGTATACGGTACGTACGGTACGATTCCCTAAGGTCGCTCACGATGCAGCACAAAGAAATATGGCCCGGGCCGCGCGACCGGACGTCTTGCAGGCAGAGCCCAGAGCACGGCGGGAACGGCGCATAGTAGGTCGACATTGGTTCACCATGGCGCTCGCCCAGCTGCCGTTTAAATCACGTATGTACAATTAAGCCATCTCTGATTTAAATTATGATATGTGGAGTACTCCTTGACCATGGACGTGCGTCTCGATAGCGTCCTCGTTCAGATTGGTTTCTGCATACGGGTTGCGGGATGTGCCTCTCCCGTTCGACTCGGGATCAAGTCATATCTTGAGGTCACTACATTTTCGGGAGGTGTCTTGCTCAAATTTTCTCGTCCGTGCGTGTATGTACAGTATACGACTCTCATCCTATTGCTTCATCACATTGAATCATTTGAATGCCGATGTGGAATCATTAAATTTGAGCTGATTATCCCAAGTAGTATCAGCGCGATAGTGTCGGCGGCTCTACCCTCCGAAAACAGTGCTTCGTTTCGGGCCTCGGGAAAAAGCCGTGGCGCGCCGTGCCGTGCCGTGGCTGCCGTGGCAGTGCCGGCGTATCCCGGCGGGAGACTGACGCGTGTTGAAACTTGCGCTCAGGCGTCGCCGAACACCCTCCAGCTGCAGTCAAGGGATCTCTTCGACCATCCAATGCTTCTCCCTGGTAACTTCAAAATATAACATAAATTCTGAACAGAATTCACAGTATTTCATTAACGGTGACCAACCGCAACATGGATTTTTCTTGATTCACTCAACCCCACCGCGGCACGACGTGTCAGTAAGAGTCAGCATTGCTGCGCTGCATTCAATTGAGAGCTTCTCATTCATTTTACTTTGCTTGGCAAATTAAGTACCGCGGATTCCGAGCCACGCGATGTGCAATTAATCTCTTGGGCTCGCGTTTTCCTTCCTGGAGCTCTTGCTCACGCTGTTGGGAATAATTCTTGATGCTTCTCGTTTTCCCGTGTAACCCTGGCCTAATTCTATGTGCACTATACTTGGGTATCTGACGACGTACACCCGCACGCAGCACCTGCATCAGGAAAACCCTCCTTTGGTAATTCACCCGAATTACCCCAGATTTCCCCCGAATTCGACCAAATTACCGTCATTACCGTCCATTACCCTCATTAGACATTTTACATCACCCCTTTTCGATTCCACCAGATTACCCCCAATTACCAGCCCATTACCTTCAATTACCGGTCAATTACCCCTCCATTATTGCTCATTCTGGGCTCACAATCCACTCGCAGCATAGAAAACAACAAAGGGCAAAGCAATCCATTCAAAGCAAGTACATAGTACAGTCTACATACATAGCTTCCAGGTACCTACTCCACCCAACTCATACGCGCGCCCGCGCATAATTTACAACGTAAACTAATCCTGCAAGAATGATAACTCACCCCGGCCCAAGTCGGACAGTAAGGAATCAGAATATACTTTGCAGTAAGACTGCGAGATAGCGAGATAAATAATTAGACAACTTGCAAACCAAAATGGCCATAAACATACCGTGTGCGTATGGTGTCGAAGCTAACACGAGGTCGTAAACAAATTCAGCCTATATGGAGGCGGTGGGGTGGATGTTGGTGCGATGCGGACGTGGACCGAGGGCGATGTCGGTGCGGCAGGAGTGGCGGTCACACACGTGGAAGGTGGTTGACGTAGCGCCGGATGTCAGTGATCGTGTGGAACAGGACTCGGAGACAAGTGAGTGCAGAGCTATAAGAGGTAGTGATACGGCAGCTCACCCATAGCCATGTTGTGAAGATCCAAGCTGTCGGGAAGAAAATCTGGTGAGTAAGCGTAGAGAGAAAGACTGAGGGAAGGTGCGTCGATGGAAGCTACGTACGGTACAAGCAAAGAGCCCGGGCCCAGCCATAACGACGTCGCGGGTGAATCCTCTAGTCTGAGGACCAAGTGAGTATTGGAATGAGTTCCATTGTGGACAGACATACCAGTCCAATAGCTTGTGAATATGAGCTGCGGCAGCGTGCAGAAGGAGGCTGAGAAACTCCGCATAGCCTGACTGCCAGTGACTGGGTGAGTGCTCTCTAAGGAGCTGGGAGGTCATGGAGTACCAGTTCTGGGGCTCCATGAGCAGTTTGCGGGTTAGTGTAGGAGAACGATGAGAGGCAAGATGGGGGGAAAGGAAGAGCATTGTTTGCTGTTGTTGTACAGATATCAAAACGAACCATTTCGCGCAGCACGTGGCTCCTTTTGATCCGGTGTGTTACGTTCACTTTAGGGTTGGTCGCAACCGACTTGACACAAACTGTGATATCGATATTTTGGCTAACCATTCCACAGCTACGGCGCAACCGAATCTGGGCTCTAGCTACATGTTATTGTGTATACTTTGCTTTGCCAACCCGTTGGAAGTGTTTCGCGCCAAAACAGCACCGGGACCAGGCGGAATTTAGGTAAACATGGTAATCTTACTAAATTACCTCTATTTCCCCCAATTTGGTGAGGGACTTGGTAATTTCCCCAGAATCGGGGGAAATTACCGAGGGAGGGTTTTCCTGATGTGAACGGGACTGCTAGTGGTCGGATTCACAGTTGCAACAGGGAATTCGCCAATCAACCATCCAGTCATTGAAATCAAATTGTCCCTAGACATTCACGCACTTGCCGTCACTGCGTTCCAGGGGGACCTATGCTGAGTCAGTAAAGGCGCACGTAGGTGTACGTAGGTCAGCGTAGTCCGCTACAATAGGTCAGCGTAGGTCACCTACGTCCACCTTGACAGCGATCAGTAAAGGTGCACGTAGGTCTGCGTAGGTGTACGTAACTGATCTGAACTGGGTATATTTAGGTCGGCGTAGGTCGGCGTAGGTATCTACGCCCACCTCCACTGACCTCAGGCGAGAACTACACTGGCCTGCCAACCCAAACATGGCCCCAAGTTCAATGTAACAGCAAAGACTCCGCCCTTTCGTGCTCGTGGCAGATGCTAGCTTCTCCGAGCGCCGCGGCGCCGCCGTGCAAATCAGGCACAGGACATTAAGCGATAGTCGATCAAGCCTTAAGCTTTTCTTTGTGCGTTCTCCCGTGCAGGGGTGATGGGAGGGCGTGGCGACGGAGACGTTCCGTCCTTTGCTCTCCCCACATCTCTCAGCTTCTCGCTGCCTCAGACATTCGTGAAAGACCCACTATGTATCGTCGACTCGGAGATCCGTCGCACAACGAGCACGATCCGGATCCGGATGCACAAGAGCACCGCTCTCTAAACCAAGACACCGTACGGTGCGGAACATTTTTATTCGTACTCAGCCAAGGCCTCACAGTTACAGGTTTCGATACACGGGTGGCGGAAATGGTGGCTACGATGACTTCCCCGCCGACCTCCGCGCCGCGTGGGTCTGGCCAAAACCCTTGTTTCTTTTGTCGTTAATGCCATTCTAGCCCCGCATACCCTCGAGGTCCATCGTTAAATGTCAACAACACACCCTACCTGGGCAGAAATGTTAGTCACGAGCGCGAGCGCGAACCAGATAGGTATCGCATGCCTTAACACGTCGGTTCTAGCATGCTAATTGGGTAGATTTGGCCAATTCCAGACGCATAATGACCAGTACCCGCTCCCTTGGACGCGGCGCACCCCCCGGGTATGTTTCAATTTCCGACTGTTTGCTGTTTGCTAACAGTTAACCACATTCTCTCTAGCATCGCACCCGTCATTGCGCGCTCGACATCCTTGAACACTCCGGGGTTTTATGGTGCAACAGCGGCCTACCCTCGCGTTCAAGGTGAGGCACAGCCTCGCGCTCAAGGTGACCAAGACAACTCCGAGCTGGTCCGCCTGCTGCGTTCCATGTCGCTCCAGCAGGACAAGCTTACGGAAGAAGTCCAACGACTCGGTCAACGCAACGAGCACCTCGAGAGCATCATCGCAAAGCAGTCCGAGTCGATGTCCTCAGAACGTGGTAATTCCCCTTCACGTGGGCGCAAGAAGAAGGCGGGCACACGGAAGGGTAGACGTGTTGCTATTCCCGCCTCGTCTGAGGACGCCGACTCGGAACCAGAACTGAACAACTCGGAAGTCTTGCAGCCGGGAGTTGGCACCGGACGAGTCGCGTCAACCGCGGCACCGCCTAAGCACTCGGTTGACCTCGCCGCAACTGACCTTCCCAAGAACCTCGCGTCGTTCGTCGATGACATCAAACATGCCAAGAAAGCGCTCCAGGTATGTCAGTCGTACATTTTGGCATTCCCAGTATGGATTACACGTTTTCAGGAGGAAGTTTCCCTCGTCTTCCGTGATGTCGTGGGCGTACCCGACAAGTATTGGCCTGACCTCACGGTCCAACGCTACAGCGACATCACGGGGGAAGCCTATCTCAATCCCGTATTCGAATCGCCGGCCACTGTCACTCATCCTGAAAACCACAAGCTGTTCCTGGAGGTGATCAAGCAGATTAATTCTCAGTTCCACGTCGGTATCTATATCTTCGATCATTATTACTTTACTGATGCGTTTAGAAGCAAGTCTTACCAGCCGGCCTCACACATAAACGGCTGGAATTTACGTGGGAGCACGACCTCCTCTACGAAATGGCGAAGACTTCGTTCCGCTCCTGCAAAGTACAGTGGCGAAAAAATACCAGTGAAGCGGTCGCGACCAGGGAATCGGGTTACCAAGCTAAAAATCGTATGCGAGAGCGCCGCCGAACGGTAATCTAATTGTTCTGTACTCTCGTTCGACGGCGTTCACTGATACCGGGGTTCCAGAAACTTGCCCAGCTTGAAAAAGCGGTGGAGGTATACGCCAAAAAATATAATATCCCTGCCAAGGTTGTGCGGAAGATGTTGCTGCACGAACAGTACATGTCAGACGAGGCGTCCGGTCCCGAAGGGGATGATGAGACCGAGAAGGCGGTGTGGAAGACGCGAATGGCTTTCAAAGCTGGTTATGACGCTAACGACGACGTACTGAACACAAAGAGTTTTTTAGAGGTTCTTGGTTGTGATTGGCGCTCCACGGAGGTGGGTATTTTCAATCTGGTCTGGGTCTTCCGGTTTAATGTCCTTGCAGATGTCTGACGCGTTGCACGAGATGGCGACGATTGCATTTGATGCCCTCGGTCCACGACAGAAGAAAGCATTTCAATATATCCGTGTCTGCAACACAGGTCGCAGCGGCACTCGCGTTCCCGACCGTGCGCCATACAATTTTGGCATGAACCGCACATGGTACGAGAAATATAAAGATCATCCCGAATTTGAAGATCTCCTTGACGACTGGAACAACTATCCCGACCTTGAAGGATTCCGTTCGTTCAACGCGGTTGTGCAGGAGGTAGTAACGGAGGAAACAGGAGCAGAAGAGGAGTGAGTTTTAGGTGAAATGTCGTCGTATACATATAGATCTATTCAAACTGTTCCGTCTATTGGCTCGTCAAGGTCGGGCGCAGAAAGTGAGCTGGAAAATGGAAGTGAGGTGGAGAACTGTAAATGTGATAAGTTCGAGAATTGCTTTAGTCGCACGACTGACTCGGTCTAGAGTTGTTGTTATCCATAGTTTTGGTTCTGTGTGTTCGATTGTACCGCGGGAGACTTGGCATTGAATCTCCTGCAAGGGTATAATCAAGGGACGAGATTCCTCGTCCATGGGATTTTCATACTCCTGATATTGCCAGGTGTTGATGTCGAGTTCTGGACTGAGTAAATGGGGGTGTGAGCGAGCACATTTTTGATACAAAAAACGTACAATTTATTCCATATGAATCCACCGTCATCCTCGTCAAGTGGACTGAAATCAGATTCTTTCATCCAGGCCACCATGATTAATACTGTGTGCTCTGAGTTCGGAACACCTGGCTGGCGGTGCACCAGTACGGCGCGAACCTCTCCAGCACTAGTTTCATTCCCAAACCTACCTTGGATGAGGGAAGACCCTATGGTGTTCCGGGTGGAACGGGATGTGGGTGTTATTCTGCGCCCGTCGAGTAACACATAGTTATAGGTATCCGCATGCAGGACAAGGGGACTGGTGACCACGGAAGGATCCACCTCCCGGGCGTTCATGGTGACCTGAGGGACCGTCCTGTTGTAATAGCGGAAAAGGGCACGCCTCATAACCGGATCATCTATTCGTTCCATTCGGTTCGCAAGCTGGCCAAGTTTAACACGGGAAGACGTCAGCTCTACAATTAATATTCTCGTGAGACAACAACTTGTGGGAGGGAAAAATCGCACCAGTGTGCGCCGCATCTTGTACGGTCCCGAGGGCTCCGACGTTGGCACCTGCACCGAGGAGTAGGTGGACAAAGTCTGCTTCGTACATTTGCGAGGTTTCCGGATTAGCCAGAATGCGATGAAGCTAAGGGATAGTTAAAATGGTTTTCGTTGGACATGGTAGTACAAGACATACTTTAGAATCAACAGCTCCGTTGCGGTGAAATTCTCGCATCATCGAAACCTCAAGAGCACCCCCAGTCCAATTGTTGCTGTTCAGGTTCTTCAAAAGTTTGTTAAGCCGCTCCGTTAAAAATGCCCAGAAATTGTAGACAGGTCCGTAGTCCAGAAGTTGATCAGGAACGTGCACGGCCCAGTGATGATTCGGTTTCATCTCACCGGGGCCATAAAGCTGATATGATTAAGTAAAAACCCACTTGAACCAGTGTTGTTTTCACTCACCTTTGCAAAAGTCAGAAGATATGTGCGCAACAATGCTGTGATTCGAGATATCTTGTCCTTCCGGATGGCTCGACCCACAATGAGTTTCAAGGCGGCTGCAAATCGGAGAAAGTTTTCGTCCTCCTCCTCAACCATGCGCGGAGAGGGCTCGGGATCCGCATCCGTAGGGTTTTTTCGGTGTTCATAACGTCTCCTTGCCTTCTCGTAATCGTCGGTGGCCTCTGGTAGAAAGCGCTCCCAGACAATTGGGATCTTCAGTTGTGGTGAGTCTTGTACGGGTCTCAAAATTCAGTCCACTCACAATAATGGCCCAAGGACCGGTCACAGCAAATTTATATTCATCAGCGGTAAGTGAACCACCGGCAGGCTCTCCAACCCGGGTTGGAAGACGACCAGCCCATGGAGGAGACTCATACTGACAGCAAGTAATCAACCAATGCTGCTTAAACTAGTTCAGATCACGTACAGTTTTCATGAAGTTGTGAATGAATGTGAGTTCACGAGTGTAATTATCTGTATCTGCACGCAGTGTGTTTGTCTTGATCCACTGTGTATACCACTGCGTCTTGGCAACTCCTAGAAATATGGTCACAATTGTTGGTGATGTCAATAATTTAACTTGCTTACCAAGTAATAGATTGTGCATAGGATCAACAACCGTCCACCGCACCAAGTCAAAATATGTGAGTCGAGCAAACTCTGTCCACCGAGCTCCGTATTTTGCAAAAAAGGCTGCCTTTTGAGCCGGGGTGGAGAGTGCAGCATATCGAAAACACAATCTCCGATGTGCTTCACCGTCACGGGCGGGAAACTCTGCAACGTCGTTAGTCATACCGAAAGTTTATAGCGAAAATTTACCATTTCGTAGAGACTTTCCCGAGAAGAGCTGATCCTGTGGGACTGTGCATTTTGTGCACGGCGAAACATTATGCCCATGGTCGGCAAACCCACACAGTTTGCACATCGCCGGGTGATCAGCAATGATCCCCACTAGTACAACACGGACATTTATACCTAAATGATTATTAGTTATCCAGCAGTGAACAAATAAGACAGAGCTCACCGTTGGGATGCTCTGGTGTTTGTATTTGTACACCTTTCTCATAAAGCAAAATTAAGTCATCCACAATGACCTTGAGCGGATGTTGTAATTGGTCTGCCGTTGGCTCTTTAGGGCCTGGCGGCATCCCGCTGAGTATCAAATTTTCCGCGTGGTATCTGTGAAATCAATATAGTATTATTTATTATGTCGTGATTCGTGACTGGCCACGTACCGTTCAGATTCCAACAAATTCTGAATACAAAATGACATGACACCCGCGGAGTGAGACGGGCCGTAGTTGCTGGTTTTACGACCAAACCTGGAGTTGGATCAGATCAAAGTGTTCCAGTCTTGAGGAAGGCGTACCAGTCTAGGCTAAATGTAACACCAAGCCTGATCTCATTCTGACTACTTTCCCCCGCGAAAAATTTTTCGCCATCTACGCCCTTTACATTCTTCCAAACTTCACCGTCCTGGATAGTTCTCGATTCTCCGGGGACCTGTGGCCTAGATTTCCACAAGTTCACGGCAGCAACCATTCCAGGACGCTGAAAGAAGTCCTGGAGGCCATCCGAGAGGACTTGAATGGGTGATACAAGCAGAGGCTTGCGCTGTGGTGGGTTCGGTGGAGCTCGAGTGATGGCCGCAATAATTTGTTGAAAAATCCTCCGAGTTGGGGGATGGAAAAGCTCTGTTCGGCAATCATCACAGGTAGTGTCGGAAGGAGTGTCGCGAGCAAAGAGCCGGTGACAACTGGGGCAAAGGATGAACTCCGTGAATCTATCGTCCTTCAATCCCAGATGAGAAAACACAGTTTTGAGAGTTGTTGGCATCGGAGTGGGTCCCACAAGATCTCCAGGCAGCCTCAAGAAGATAAAGTTGAGACAGAGAAGAATAAGACCGCAAGCCCTGAATGTCACTTGGTGGCGAGTATGGAGGAAGGCCACAAGAAGCATCACACATCGGATATGCCAACGGGGATGCAGTTGGTGTTGCTCCGTGTCCACAAGATTTGTAGTGGGAGAGGCCGGCTCTATGGGGGGGCTAGGTGAGGGCTGGTTGGTGGAATGTGTGCTGGGCAGGACTGTTGCCACTGGAATGGTAGGTGAATCTTGATCTGATTCTGTGGTCGACCCGAGAGATGCTCTAGGTCACGAGTTAGGTATGGAAGTATGTTTAGATTCAAGCATACGGGGTCGGATGAGTGACTTGAACATTTCTAGGGAGCCCTAGCGTCGAGCTGGCAGTGCGGGATGATGTTCATCCCCGTGGGGGGGAGGCAGGCTCCAGACCAGACGTGTGGTGAGAGCTAGAGGAACCAGATGTTACAAGTCCTCCTCGGTCACCCCGTGGTCGAGCAGTAGGACGTTGTCTCCTCATGGCGAGAGATGAGTGATGGGGATGAGACTGTAAACGGTGGGAGGGTGAGTAGATATAGCAAATTTAAATAGTGTGTGTCCGCCAAATGAACGAACATCACACCAGAACCGCCAATCACTACGAGAGCAATTGATGACTGGGCTACAATAAGACAACACCTGAGAAAGAACACCCATTTGTACACCGAAACACGAGAAATAGTTGGAAATAGAACCTTGCTGATGACAGAAAGATTGTTCAAGTGATTGATATTGTCGTTGGTGACATCGAGCACTAGTATCCTAGGACAACACCTGAGAAAGAACACCCGTTTGTACACCGAAACACGAGAAATAGTTGGGAATAGAACCTTGCTGAAGACAGAAAGATTGTTCAAGTGATTGATATTGTCGTTGGTGACATCGAGCATTAGTATTCTAGGACAACACCTGAGAAAGGACACTCATTGTATCCCGAAACATGAGAAATAGTTGGAATAGAACCTCGCTGAAGACAAAAATATTGTTTAAGTGATTGATATTGTGTTTGATGACAACGAGCACTATCATCTACTCATTTTCACGGTGCCTTACAACCTATTAATCAGTTCCAAGAAGATTAAATGTCAATATGTCCCGGTGTGGCTTTGTTGAACCAAGCTTTTAACTCATCAAACTGATCTGCTGTCGGTTATATATTTTGGACTTGAAAAGCGGGACCGCCTCAGTAATATTACTGGGCTATTATTGGAGGTCATAATTGGATATATTCATCCCAGTATAGGTCACTACGTGGACCTACATTCACCTACATTCACCTTAGCTGACCTTGACTGACCTACGTTGACCTACATTGACCTACACAGATCGTACGTAGGTGGGTCTCAGTGTAGGTCCATGTAGGCACCTGAACTCAGGCTGAGTCTAGGAGGCCCTGGAACGCAGTGCGTGAGTCCATTTCTTCCTCTCCGAGTTTTCTCTGTCCTGTCTTCCGCACACCGCAATATAATCTCCCCGCGCTGTAAACACTGGGATTAAACATTCTCGACTTAAATAACGGCCTTTCCTTACCGCAGCGTCGCCTGCAGGCGGAAATTCAATGAATCAAGATAAAGGAGTAGGAGGTGGGCCCAAGTTCGACTGATAAATTATGTACCGGAAAGCTACTTGGCTGGCTCCCCGGCTTCGTGAGAGTGAAAAATGGTTGTTACCCTCACTGGTTCAGCAAGAAATTCACACTCGGTGTGGACCGTCGTCGACAATATTGTTTTATTGTACCAGGGTTGCGATCCCCACCGGAAATGGCCTCGATGCTGGGGCACCGAATTGCCCTTCGAGTAAGCCTTCCTCCTGTTTCATTTGCGATACCTCTCGAGAATTCAACCTCATTATCCTCTCTTATCTCGCTCACGGAGGTGTCGTCTGAGCGTCAATAAGTGATTGACGGCTCATGTTTGAATCTCCAGGCATGCTTTTAGCATGGGGCTCACAAAGGATTTTTACGAAGATTATTCGCTCACTGTGTCCAACACCCTACCGAAAATCAACTTGTGTTAATCTGGATCGCATTCGGTGCTCAGTTGAACAAATTTCTAACTACACACCATCGGACGAAACCATTTGGAGATCGATTCGATCTTCCGCAATACAACGAATTTCACGAGATTGTCTGTGGAAGTGCATCCACAACACTTTTAGAGTTGGGGACTTTTGGTCTCGCAGTGACACGTTGAAGATGAATGGCATCTGCCATGTTTGTAACGTGACGGAATCTTTGGAGCACATTGCACTGGAATGTTATTCTTCCGAGCAAAATATTATATGGGCTCTTACGAGACAACTTTGGTTGAAGAAATATTCATCCTGGCCATCTCTCAACTGGGGTTTGATTCTAGGGTGCAACCTCCTGAGATTCAAAACCACAAAAGGTACTATCAGGCAGGAGCAAGGCAGATTGTTCGCGATACTGGTATCCGTGGGATGGCACCTTATTTTGGAACCTACGTGTGAACCTTGTTATAAAAAATCCAAACACAACACTTACTGAGGCTAACATTCACAACATGTGGTTGAAAGCGGTGAACGCAGCTCTGAGATGCGACCGTATTCTGACGGACAAAATTAAGTTCGGCCCACTGGCATTGAAAACGCAACTGGTATTAAACACGTGAAGTGGGCTGCTTATGGACGAAGACTCCAAGAGGTGCTTGATCTCTGGATCAGTGAATTAAGTCCTACGACCCCCCCCCCCCCCCCCCCTCCAGAAAAGGGAATGTTGATCAATCCATCATCGCGCCACTCGAGGCGTCCTTACTTACAACTCACGTTCCGCCCGCGCTCAAGGCCACTTGTTCCTCAGGAGACTTTCAAAGTGCGCATTAATCAATATGTATCACACTTTCTCAACTTTTCGTTAGTCTATTAGTTACCGCGCCCTGATTACCGTTAGGTCGCCTTATTATATAAGCATCCGTTTTGGGACATCACGTGGAAAGCTGGGTGCAGGAGCGCGACGTGGGACTTGCTGGGCCACAAAAAATACTATCGATCGCCCTGAAGTGCGAGATTTTTTTGATGGTCCGCCTGTGAGTTTACTACAGATACTTAGCCTCTCGGCTTTCTCAAGTAGCATTTGGTACATCTGAATATGCATAATCCCAAGCGGCTTAATTTTTGTGGCTCAGTTGAGGGTGGAGCAAGGATGCCGAAAGTGGTCACTTATTTTGGCGGGGAAATGACTAGGAAGTGCAAGATTTGATGGACACCCCTTTTGATTTTTAAGTGGCCTCAATTCTCCTGGGATGTGTCCAGAAACTTGATAGAACATTGCTATGTAGCTTACAAGTCTTCAGCCTTTTTTCTGAGGCAAACTGGTTTGAATTGGGGGAGGAAATCCAAAATCTTGCACATCAGGGTCATCTTGCACTTCTGGGCGATCGATAGTAGGTGTGAGTGCGAAAGAGTTGATATAAGTTTGCTAGTATGCCTTTGGAGGTTCTCCGGGGCATAGGAGGTTCACCAATACAAAATGGCCTAGAATGTGCCCCATTTGGGAAAATGGTGAAAGTTGGGGGACAGAGGAGGGAAAAAAGATTGGGGGAGACCTAAGGAGGTCATTACACCACACTGAGGTAATGCACTCAATTTTGGATGGTTCTGGCGCGTCAGCGCATAGTGCTATTATGATATATCAAAAGTTTGTAATGAGAGATGCGGGGTGATACATCAAGAGCTCTAGTGAGAGTTGAGGCCGATATCACGCTAGAGGCACACCCATAACGGGAGTTAAAGCCGGTATCCATATGGAATACTCCCACCTGCTGTCATGGGCGCATGCGCGTGGCGGAGATGGGGCGCTCTGAGTTGATGACGCGTCCTTCGGTCGATGGCGCGTTGTTTGCTTAATGGCGGAGGTTGCGTAGGTTGGGTGGTATTTGCGTGTGTTAACATGGATGCTCTCGGCCCGGCTCGCTTACGTCGCTTCCCGGGCCGCTTCTACCCTTGCCCTCGCTCCCCCGGCTCCTTTCCTCGCCCTGGCTGGCCCCGCAACAAGAAAACGATTATGAAACCCCTAGCTAGGCACTCCTAGTGCTCGCCGTCCCTCCCGAACTGCATTCTTGGCTTCCAAATCTGGGCACAATCTGGGTGGAATTTTGCCGCCTACGCGCCGTTGGGCTCACTCCTCCCAGCGTGGTGATGCATAGTCTTCATAGTGTCCAAATACATTTGCTGGGCCTCCAAACATCCTCACTGGCCGTTTTCTTCCGCTTTGGGCATCAAAACTAGGCGGGCAGCGGATTTCTGGGTCCACCTGCTCCGCCGCCGTTGTATGTTGGCTACTGGTGTCTTAGATCATCCAATAAAATATTCCTGCACTACTTACGTTTCCGA
Source organism: Mycena alexandri (assembly GCA_029233265.1). Lineage (NCBI taxonomy): Eukaryota > Fungi > Basidiomycota > Agaricomycetes > Agaricales > Mycenaceae > Mycena > Mycena alexandri. The sequence continues at coordinate 233,521 of JARJCM010000130.1, read as the reverse complement.
ATGCCCCAAATTGCGCTTGGGCGGCCCAAATAATCGGAATTGCGGTTTCGGGCCCGTTCCCGAAATTCGACAATACTGCCCTTGACCTCGCCTCCTTCGTTCAAAGCTCCACTCCCCCCTTATTTTCCATCTCGTGTAACTTTATGTACCGCCAGAATCCCCTACGAATCGGCTCTCCTTTTCTATTTGCCGCGTGCCGCTGGCGACGCCCATCAAAACCTATCCGTGGGTTTTGTCTGTCAGGTCACCGCTGTTTACCCTCAAAATCCACCTCCACGACCCAGACACAGTGTGTGTATCGCATCGGCCCGGCCTAAAAATGCAATTCAGTCGGCATAACACTCAACCAGCCTAATGTGGCTAAGAACGAAGAATCTGACTGCTAATGCCAATATCTTGCCTTTTTTTCTTTGTGAGCGTGATCGGCGGGGTCTAACAGTCCTCCTACGTGCTTTCAATATCGTCATTTGAGGCTCCATTGCCGGGTGGTGGTTGCATTTCAAAATCGCTGATAAAATGAATTTGCCTAGCTCAATTCACACGGTCTTTCGGTCCTTTTATTATCCGCATAATCGGAGAGGTCTAGCCCTCCTCATAATTTCTTTAAACATCGTTGTTCGAGGTTCCTTTGGCCTGTAGTAGTCGCATTTCAAAATCACTGATAATGTAATTTGAACACCTTAATCCCCGCCCCAGTTCGATGTAAGTGTATTTTTCTAGCATGAAGGAATCATGACAGAACATTATCATTGAGCTCCCATATCTCCCCACCCCACAAACACCACACAGTCGGCCTAAATGCGGGATCACCCTGGTTTGATCTGGGATAAAACCCCACTTAACATAACCCTTGGACACTGCTGAGCATCCATGATGCTCATATAGCACTCTAATACTATTTCTCAAGCTACTGGATGTGGTTTGAGAACGAATGGAAACATTTTGTACTCGACAATTTTGACCGAGTCGAACACCGCTCCAGCGCTGTATTGGGTATGGCCTCCCAAACCGAACTTTTTCTCGCAAAATCTTTCCGCACCTCCTCACTGCGGAAACTTTGACATTCTCTGGAAGATATCGGCCCCCTCAGCCCCTCTACAATGCTAGAACACTGATATTCAAGGTACTCGGTCCTCCGCGGGGCCAATCTCCAAAGTCGCTGATATTTTTTGTCGAGATTTTTTGTTCCTTTCTATATGGGCAGAATCGGACTGGTCAGTAGCCTCTTCCACATGGTCTAAGTCTCCTTGTTGAGGTGTTCCGAGCCCTGCCGCGGTTGAACTTTGAAATCGCTGATAATTGATGGCATTGTTTTTTGCCATCCTTCCCCGGAGATGAATCTAGAGACATATACGAGACTTTCTGCTGAGACGAAATTCATTTAAATGAGCTGAGCAAGCTAAACGACGAAAAAACTTCTCTTTGATTCAGCCCCCATCGGCGATCTGTCACGGAGTCACAGGGTGACCTCTTCTTCTTCCGACCACATCCCTCGTCGCAAACCACGCTCTTTGTGTTCCCTCGGTTCAGTAATGCCGCAAATCCAGTCTAGAACCTTTGGCGACGATTCACCTCTCTTTTTGGCTGCTTCCAACCGCCCAATTCCTCGTTATGGCGTCTCCTTTGGCGGCGTGCTTTCCGACCTCAAACTCGTCTCCCAACTCGCTTTCAAGGGGGAATTTCGATCTCAATCTTCTGGGTCCTTCTAGATGACCGACACATGCGCTTTCTTGGACTGCAACGAGCTACAAACACGGGAACAACCGATTTAACAGGCGGAGACAAGTTGCAGAATGTGGGCTCGAACGCGGTAGAAGACGGCTGCGGAGCAGGGAAACGATGGGCCATATGCAGGGCGTGGTGCAGGGTCACGCCCTGCATGACTCGTGGTGCGTCTCCTCGTATCACGGTATTTTTTATCGATCATTTTTCTCCTCCCCCCCCTTCTCTCATGCTTCGTGCTCCGCACGCTTGGAGTTTCCTTGTACGTGCCCGTCGCCTACAGGGCAACCCTTCCGCCTGGATTTGGTGTCCCACCGGTCTGATACAGAGCTGCTCCCGTCTGGGACGTCGCGGGGTGGCGTGGAAGCGGGAGCATGCAGTGTTCTCGTTCCGGCGGGTTTGCCCAGTAATCCGCCTGCCGCGCGCGACTACTGGCAGCTGACATTCGCCCCAGGGGACGCCCTGTAGTCGCCAGGGCGGAGGTGCGATGTCCTAGCGGGAGCAGTGCATCCACAGCGCCCTCATTTACGCAAGCTGCATCCGCGGCGCCCTCATTTACGCAGTCAGCTCGGTACCTGCATCGACGGCGGCATCTCATTGAGAGGGGGAGGCTCGCACGAGCGCCGATGAGAACCGCCGGAATACACCCGGCGCCGATGTACTGCGCCGGCGCGCGCGCGGCGTACACGCTATCCTCGTGTGCACGCGTATGCGCTATACTTGGGCACTCACGTGCGCTGTGTTGCCCGCGTGCGCTGCGTTCGCCCCGCCGGTGTTCACGGATGTGCCCTATATGGGGCCGTCGCGGCACAGTGCCGACGTAGCTAGCGCCTGCACGGATGTAGATGTCGTCGTGTGGCCTCTGCGCACATCAGGGACGCCCCCGTGTGCACCCCAAGCTTGCGAGCGTGTTCTGCGCTCGTAGCTCGCGGTGTCGGTTCCGTCGACCGCATTCTCCACGAGCCCGCTGTTTCCCGGTCCGCGACCCCTGTGTTGCCTCATCCCTCCCTTTAGCACATCTAGCCATAGACTGGGGCAGGCCGCGCGCCCGGATGTCGTCCGCAACGCGCGCGTGCGGAGCAATGATACATGGAGGTTATTTTTCTGTAATTTCGCTTTTACGCACCCATTTGTACACATTTACCTTAGATTTGTGAGCTCATGTATACTACCGATTAATTCTACAATGCTTAATTCTTTCAGAATTTTTGGTGCATGTTTGGTGCTCGTCGTCGCAGACGACGTTGAGAGCCTTTGATCGTCGTGTTCTAAATCCGGACGTCTGAGCTCGACGTATATCACGACGAAGCCCAGGATGCTGATCCTCAGATGACAGGCCTGGCAGCTGTTTAGTGCTAGCGAGCCCTGTACCCCCATGGCACTGTATCTCTGAGGTGATGTATCCGACGGAGCTCTGATTAGAGGGTCCGGATGCATCATGCCGCATCTCTAGTTACAAGGTATAATATATCACCCTGCCAGGATCTGGTGGGCGCGTCAAAGACGCGTCTCAGTGGGATTTGTTTGTGCAAGCATCATCATCAATTTTGATAAGCCGACCTAACGGTAATCAGACCGCGGTAACTAACAGACTATAGAACGAGGTTACGAGTGTCATTGTCTGTCAAGAGAGACTAACTTTTCGTCCCTCTTTTGCGGATAAATCTATTTGTCAACCCCCTTGACAAGAACAACGGGGTTGACATATAGACTTTTTCTATTTGGCAACCCCCTGCCGTACAAGATAAGATAAGATTTCACACCATTTTTTAGGCAAAATCCACTGTTTTCAGAGGTAATGAGGGATTTTTCGTGCCGCAGGATTACGAAATACTGTTTAGAGTGTATGGACATGCTGTCTCTTTTTCTTCCAATTTTTCCGAGCATCTCGCATCATTTCGGTGGTTCAAACCAAGTTCAAACGACAGAACGGCAAAAATCCCGACTGATTTCAACGGGAGGGCCCACCAAAAAAATTGAGAGGCTCCCTGGCCATCTCTGGTCGATGTATGTAATTTATTATGTGGTCTTACACTTGCACTTCATTACTGGAGAACGCCCCACCACCTCCCGCTCCTTCCCGCCGTCCCCGCCATCAAGCGCCGTCACATCAAAACTTACAAATCGTGGGGGTTGACAATTAGTATCAACCCCCGTTGATGCAACAAGGGGGGTTGACAAATAGATTTATCCCTCTTTTGCCTCGGAATGTTCAATTTTATCTTTTTTTGGTAGTCCTGAGTGGTTGTGCAGTGCTCGGCCATGTGTGAGTATCCGAGAAGTAAGAGGGAAGATAGAGACTGAGTCGATGTGCTGGCGCAGTCGTCTGGAAAAGGGAGGTGACTGTGTTACCGCTGATCCGTATCGATATCATTGATCTCGCTTCGTCAACATCATTTTCAAAGATCCAGAGATCAAGCACCTCTTGGAAGACTCGCTGCCGGAGGATTGGACACTCACAGAGGAGGTTTTAGTGGGTATATGGCCATTGAATGGTATAGGATAATTTTTTAACAGGCCAGAGTCCCACACTGGTTAAAATATTGTGCGTAACGGCATTTCCTCCTGGACGAAACTCACCGGCATGACTGGCCCGAAACCAGCAACACGCGGATGACTTGGAATGCTTCTGCAGACTAAGTTTAAATCATTATCCAAACGCTCCAAAAAGAAAAAAGTGATTGACGGCCGGGATTTCGTCCTATCGTGGAACAAGAATGGAAAATAAAAGACAGCAGTGGCGGTCGCGGTCGGTCGCCGGGCTCGTATCACCATCGCAAATTGACGCCGCCCATGTTGACGGGACGTGAGCAGCCCTAAATTGCGTGGTGTTGATAATCCACATCGTCGCATAGTTCTCTCGACTCTGCAAGCGCGTAAGTAGTGACGGGAGGACGGCCCTAAGGCAGGTGCCAGGAAAGAAGGTACTGTTACTATTGGAGTAACTGCCATCGGGCATCTCGGGCAAGCCGCCAGTGTAAACCTGTGCATTTTAGCACTCTGTAGAATATTGAGTAGCATTGTAGAATATGGTAGAATATTCCTATGACTCCAGTTTGACTCACCAAGGCTGTCCACCACATAATATTTAAGTACATGTATTCTCTACTATGAATCAAGCTAAATCCTTATCCCTAACCCTCATCTTGTGTGAACTGTAAGTTTGCTTGCTTCAACATCAAGCACCTGCGCCATTAGGTTATGGGCCCCGGCTCAAACTTATAATCACACTACAACTATCAGCGACACTCGAATTCAATTCAACTACCCGACAACACAGTAGACTCTACTAGAATCATTACTCGCACCTTCAACCATGTCAGAACACTCTTCAACTCGGATTGAGCTCCTCAACGAGGAGAATTGGATGCCATGGAAGCGTCGCATATTAGCGATGCTCCGCGACAACGAACTTGAGGGTTACGTTGATGGCACCGAGGCTTACCCGACGGTCGTAGACCCGACGCAGCCAACTGCACCCGAGAAGAAAGAAGTTGCTAAATGGAAGAAAGGTGACGGAAAGGCCAGGAGCAAGATTGAGCTCGCCTTGGGAAATTCCCAGATGGTTCACATTGCGGGAGCAGAGACAGCGGCACAAATGTGGATGCAACTTTGCACTGTGAAGGAAGTACGAGGTCAGCTTGGGATAATGTCGTATCGGCGGAGACTATACCGCACGATTGCCGAGGAAGGCGCCGACATTCCAGCTCACATCACGGAGCTACGCTCTATCCAAGAGCAGCTGAACACAATGAGTAGCCTGGTATCAGACCAGGAATTCCTCATCGCGTTGATCACCTCACTCCCAGAATCTTGGGATCAGTTCACGAGCTCGTACCTGGCAGCAAACAACGGTAAGTTAACTAGTAACTCCGCATCGGGCAATGTACCTTCTCCCGGTGGGCCCGCGAGCCCCGTCACTGTCAACTCATTGGAGTTGGTTGCCCTCATCCTTGAGGAGTATCGACGTCGGAAGGAGAAAGCCGGAGAAACTGGAACGGGATCATCAGCACTCACCAGCACAGCCAGTCGAACACCAACAGTGAGTGTTATAATTGCAAGAAGCAAGGTCATATGGCCAAAGACTGCTGGAGCAAGGGCGGAGGCAAAGAAGGCCAAGGCCCGAGGAGTGGTGGAAAAGGTAAAGGTAAGTGGAACAGCAAGAAGAAGGGGAACTCGGCGCACCTTGGTGATAACCAGGAGGAACCCGATGTTCAGTCCGCCTTCATGGCAGTCCACAACGACCGTCCCCACACCGGGGGCAAAGATCCAGGCACATGATCCTCATGTGCCTTAAACGCACGGCCGGCGCACATGCGCCGCAGATGGGTGTGACACCCCACAAAGGTCTTTGTTTCGTTCATCTCATTAATCAACTAAATACCGGTTACAATGTACCTAGTTGGCAGGAAGTTAAGCCTTAGTTTTAAATAATTTTCAGCCTTGAGTTCAAGTAAATATGGGCCTTTCGTGATGTGGTTTCGGCAGACTCGCGGCCACATGCCGAGGCAAATAATTGTTAGCTTTGATGCACTCGCGCTGCGGGTGTCACACAGTGGCCGCCCACTCACGCGACGGGTGTCACAGAGTGGCCCGCTGGGCGGCAATTTAACCTCCCACTGCTCCCGCCCCGCGCCTCGTGTGCAATGTCTTTGTTGCGCCGGCTTTGTTGATGTATTTCCCCTCCCGCACATCGCCTTTGTCGAGGCACAAACCCACCCTCATGCCGCCCTTGGCAGCGATGAGACCCATGTGGATGTCATTGTTCCTGGTGGTGGAGTACCCCTGCACATTACCTTTGTCGGGCGGCGGGCCTTCGATGGCTTGAAGTTGCGCATCAGAGCGCAACACCCAAACTGGGTAATCTGTTGACACGTGTGCGATTTTGATTTTGATCAGCTGCCTTCCCAATGCCATCGTCCACCTCTAGTCGCCGTCATCTCAAGGCCGCCGGCGCCGTTGAACTTCAACCAGGTTCAGGTGTTCTTCTCAAATCTCTTTCAGTTCTTCAACCTGAGCTACTCCTGCCTGTTCAGTTCATAAAATGACCTGCTTTACAAGTCGCCTAAGGGTTTCTCGGATGGCCGCAGTAAGTCTAGGCTCCAACCATAATCTATTTAACCCAGAGAGGATTGGGGAGTCTCCATTGTGGCCACAATACTTGTACTTTGAATATCTGTTCAATCAAGTATGCGGCCAATAAATACTGACGACCGAACCTTCATCAACACCTGGAAGACCGCTGTCGATTCATCAATCGCGGCATTCTTGCGTGTTGGTAGCATCGCTGCCAACTTCAAGTCTTCAACTGCTTATTTTACTCCTCACCTCAATCTCAAATCTCTGCGCACTTCTGGACTAACTGGCGCTCACCTCTCGCCGATTCTCACACGTGTCAACAGATTACCCAGTTTGGGTGTTGCGCTCTGATGCGCAACTTCAAGCCATCGAAGGCCCGCCGCCCGACAAAGGTAATGTGCAGGGGTACTCCACCACCAGGAACAATGACATCCACATGGGTCTCATCGCTGCCAAGGGCGGCATGAGGGTGGGTTTGTGCCTCGACAAAGGCGATGTGCGGGAGGGGAAATACATCAACAAAGCCGGCGCAACAAAGACATTGCACACGAGGCGCGGGGCGGGAGCAGTGGGAGGTTAAATTGCCGCCCAGCGGGCCACTCTGTGACACCCGTCGCGTGAGTGGGCGGCCACTGTGTGACACCCGCAGCGCGAGTGCATCAAAGCTAACAATTATTTGCCTCGGCATGTGGCCGCGAGTCTGCCGAAACCACATCACGAAAGGCCCATATTTACTTGAACTCAAGGCTGAAAATTATTTAAAACTAAGGCTTAACTTCCTGTCAACTAGGTACATTGTAACCGGTATTTAGTTGATTAATGAGATGAACGAAACAAAGACCTTTGTGGGGTGTCACACCCATCTGCGGTGCATGTGCGCCGGCCGTGCGTTTAAGGCACATGAGGATCATGTGCCTGGATCTTTGCCCCCGGTGCCACTTCGATACGCGTCTATCAAGAGATGCGTGGCTTGCCGATTCCGGTTGCACGGTCCATCTCGCTAACGACCGGGACATCTTCACAGATTATACCCCGTTAGACAGCGAAATTATCAAAGGACTCGGCGGCAATGTTGTTAAAGCCCACGGGCGAGGTACCGTTACTCTCGAAAGCCTAATTAATGGTAAGAAGGAGACGGTGACATTATACAACACATTGTACGCACCGACAGCTGTGAACAACTTGTTGTCCATCTCTCGTATCGACGATGCAGGTGGAGCTAGTACTGTAGAGTTTCGTTCAATTCGGACGGCACGTGATTAAAAGGTTTTTCCGACAAATCTCCAAAATCCGCTAAAATCGAAAGAAAATTATTGGCGGGGTCCCCGGAAAACGGCTGTGACCTGTGACGTCCGAATTGAACGAAACTCTACAGTAGTTTCCAATCAGGCAAAGCGAAGATCCGTAATCTTAAATCGAGACGGAAGGCTCGTCTTGCAAGGCAAGAAGAAGTTCCGGTTGTACTGGTTAGACAAGGTCAACGCAGTAACGACCGGGAACCGAGCACATACCGGGAACGGAGAAGAGGACCCAAACAGCTGGGCAGCATGGCATAGGAAGTATGGACATGTTTCCGATTCAACATTGGAACTCATTATCAAGAATAACTCAGTTGAAGGACTCACCGTTGATCCCGAGAGCAGACGTGACGCCGCGGACTGTGAATCGTGCATCCAAGCAAAGATGCACCGGCGGCCATTCCCGCACAAAGCCCTTCACCGGTCGCAGAGCCCGGGAGAAGGCATCCACAGCGACCTATGGGGTCCTGCACGCACAAGATCCACCGAAGGTAATTACTATTACATTTCATTCACCGACGATGCCAGCCGAAGATTTACTGTTTGGTTCATGCGAACTAAAGAGCAGGCTAAAACCCGAGTAATGGAGCACGTCGAATGGTTGGAGCGGCAGTATGGCTATAAGCCAAAGTGGATTCGCATCGACGAGGGACGGGAATATCTAAACGAGAAGCTAAAGTCAGCGCTCGTAGCGAGAGGTATTGAGGTGCATCAAACAGCACCCTATTCCCAGTCCCAGAACGGAGTTTCCGAGAGGATGAATAGGACACTTGTTGAATTGGCAAGAGCGATGCTAGCGGAGAAGAACTTACCCAAAAGCTTGTGGGAGTTCGCAGTTTCTCACGCCGCATATATTCGAAATCGCTCGCCGACCAAGGCCCTACCGGACGGTAAGACACCACATGAGGTATTCACCAAGGAGAAGCCCAATGTCTCACATTTTCAGGAGTTTGGAGCACCAGTTTGGATTTTTCGCGAGAATGTCAAAACTTTATCAAAGTTGGAAGAACGGGCAATCAAGCATATATTCTGCGGCTACCTAGACGGACCAAAAGCAATATGGTACGAGGACGCACCGCGTTAAGATCTCCCGCAACTACAAATTTTCGGGCCCCGCCATTGAGTTCAATGAAATTGAAGCCGATGTGCCATCCGAGGGGGAGAAAAACGGGAACGCGCCTGGCACATCAGCGACAAACGCAAGTCAGCCAGGGCTAACGTCACCAGGAATAATTCACCCACCAGATCCCATGCCCGTACCACGTCAACACCAGCACCCGCCGCGCCGCCGAAATTGGCAAGCACGCCCGTACCGAAACCATCATCATCGGCACCATCGACACCGCGCATTATCACAGAACCGAATCCTAAATCTAATCAGCTCAACCCCATTCCACTCCGAAAATTAAAGCACCATCACAGACCATAATTACCGCAACCTCGGAAATCCAGATGCACGCCTACCAAAGGCGAAGCGGAACCCGCGCCAAGCGTCTCAAGAGGATGAATTCGACGCCGAGGATGAAGACCATCCTAGTGCGCACTTCGCGTTCATGGCGGCAGTCGGAGAACTCGACCTGGGGAAGCCGAATATCCCCCGGAGCATTGCAGAGGCAAAGGCCTCGCCTGAATGGCCGCATTGGGAGCGCGCCATTAACTCCGAACTGGAGAACCTGACGACGATGGGTACGTGGGAGCTTGAAGATTGCCCCGCGGAACGCAAACCCGTCGGATGTCGCTGGGTATTCGACCTAAAGACAGGTCAGCAAGGGGAAATTGTCCGCTATAAAGCGAGACTCGTAGCCAAGGGTTACTCACAGATTTCCGGCATCGACTACTTTGACACATTCGCCCCAGTCGTTCGCCTGGAATCCCTTCGAGCCCTCCTAGCAATAGCTGCTGTCAAAGATTTAGAGATGAAGCAGTTAGATGTAAAAGGAGCATACCTCAACGGAGACCTGCAAGAAGAGGTGTTCATGGAACAGCCTCCTGGTTTCGATGATGGCTCAGTTTCAGGACGGAAATGCCGTCTCAGGAAAACCCTGTATGGACTGAAGCAGTCAGGCAGGGAATGGAATCGCAAGTTGCATTCCATACTCACGAAGCATGGCTTCAATCGACTCGAAGTCGACCACGGTGTATATCTACGCCAAATCAAGGACCAATATGTCATTATCACGGTCTGGGTAGATGACTTACTGCTATTCAGCAATGCCCCCACCATGCTATCAGCCACTGAAGCCGCTTTAAAGAGCGAAGTCGAGATTAACGACCTCGGGGAGCCCAAGAAGATCATCCGAGTCGGTATTGAGATATACCGAGACCGCGCCGCGAAGACTATCCAGATCTCACAGGAGCACTACATCGACGGCATCTTGAAGCACTTTGGATATGAGCACATGTCGCCAGTCAAGACCCCGATGGACCCGAACGTTGTACTGGAAAAGAATAAGCGCGACTCGGAGGGAAGCATCACGGATGAACACGGCCATAGTTATGCCGAGTTTATAGGCTCGTTGATTTGGCCAGCCTCAGTTAGTCGTCCAGATATCGCACATGCAGTCGGCAGAGTCGGAGCGTATGCAGCAAACCCGAGCGCGGCGCACTGGACAGCGGTGAAGAGAGTATTCCGTTACCTCAAAGGCACGCGCAATCAACGGATCACGGTTGGCGGTCCGGACTTCAACTCCGAACCGAACTCAATCTTTAACCACTACGGCGTGTATAGCGACTCCGATTTTGCATCCAATCCAGATGACAGCAAATCAGTCTCTGGATACATTTATCTCTTAGCTGGAGGTCCCATTGCTTGGCATTCCAAGAAACAACCAACTGTCGCCCTCCGCACTGCCGAAGCTGAATACTCAGCTCTCGCCGCCGCAACCCGGCATGCAATCTGGCTCAGATATTTATTTGAAGCCCTTCCTTTCGACTTTAACACCAAGGAGTCGACATTGATCTACTCGGACAATCAGTCTGCAATTTCCATTGCACGCAATCCTCAACATCACGCAAGATCGAAACACTTTCGCATTGAGAATCATTTCATCCGAGAATGCATTGAAGAGGGTATTATCAACGTTGAATATTGTCCAACCAACGACATGGTTGCAGACATTTTCACAAAGGCTTTAGCCCGCGTGAAACATGAGCAGTTCAGTTCAAACATGGGACTACTGCCGGCTTGAGGGGGAGTATTGGAGTAACTGCCATCGGGCATCTCGGGCAAGCCGCCAGTGTAAACCTGTGCATTTTAGCACTCTGTAGAATATTCAGTAGCATTGTAGAATATGGTAGAATATTCCTATGACTCCAGTTTGACTCACCAAGGCTGTCCACCACATAGTATTTAAGTACATGTATTCTCTACTATGAATCAAGCTAAATCCTTATCACTAACCCTCATCTTGTGTGAACTGTAAGTTTGCTTGCTTCAACATCAAGCACCTGCGCCATTAGTTACAAGTAGTATTGCCAGACACAATGATGTTTTATTTTAGCCAGGAAAATACAACAGTTCACGTCGAGGGAGGGAGGTCGGGGCCAACAACAAGTAATTTCGCACATTCTCCAAGAAATAGCTTACCGCATAGAATGAAACGGCATGGTGATGCAGTCCGGCATCGCCCTTATTCCTCCGATACCGCCCACCACTTGATACCGCAATCACATCATATCCGACTCAATCGATCGCCTCCTCTTCTTCGTCCCCAGAAGGCGGCAATACCCAGGCAGGCAAGTTCTTCTCAGCCCATGGGTATACGTCCTTGTCAACGTCCTCCACGCACAATACAAATCTGGAAAGGAAACTCTGCGCCTGGTAGCTGGCGAGGAGTTTCCGGTTGGTGGTTGACTCTAAAGGTTCGCAAAGGAAGAGGTCAATGATGACCACGGCCCATGCACCGGGGGCACGTGTCAGAATGAAGTTGGGCGGCCGTATATCGCGGAGAACCCAGCCACCACGAACAAAGTCTCCCACAGCCCTTACACCCAGAGCACACTGGTTTGTTTCGAGTGAGATTCACGGAACCAGGAGTTGTAAAGGAGCGCACAAATTCTCGGATGTCCGATATGGACCCAGAATCAGCAACACCGTTGACAGTAAGGCCGGGGATGAATTCGAAAACAAGAACCCAGGCCTCCTCCCCACAAGGCGTGACGATCTAGAACCCAATGAATGAGACACGCCGTCCGAGATGAGATTCACTTACGGTCGAAAGGCCAAAAAAGTACGGGATCAGGAGGCCCTGGTAATGCGCAAGATGTCGATAGACCCAAGCTTCGTTATGCGCAAGGTCCCACGGTTCGAAGTATTCTTCCGTGGGATCCAACGGGATGCCGCGACAGATGGAGGGCTGGATTATTTTCAAAACCAGACACGTCTCGGGGTCGTCGCCGCACACAGCCGTCCAGACTTGCGAAAAGCCATCGATTCCCCGTTGAAGTTCGTCGCGGAGCTGAAGCGCTGTGGGACTCAGGCTGGGAACGCGCGGCAGTTTGCGGGCGTTTGGATTCTGGCGAGGAGGTTCCAGGGCCAGCGTGAACTCAAGCCCAGTGTAGAGGGGCGCCTGGAGAGCGAGTTTTCGCCTGGCCATTTTCTGGTGGTGTGCAATGTCCGATTCACAATCTGTTTTGAGATCGAGGTTGCGGAATTCATATGTCGGGACTTCGAGGGACATGCAAGTTGTGGGCGAAAGTGTGTCACACCTGTCACTGCCTGTCAGGACGAAGATGGCATCAATCTCGGCACCTGCGGATCGCTGTGGCAGTGTCGTGTCTGACTCAACTGAAGTGTTCCCTGCCCTTGTCCTGCCCCCCGCTTGCCCTCGCCCGCCGCGACCTGCGTCTAAATTCCGCCCTTTGACGTGCACCCGCCCCCCTCGCCCCTTCCGGCTCCCGCTGTCCCCGTCCCGCCCCTCCGCTCCCATGCCCGCCGTTGTCATGCCGCTCGCCGCCAATTCACGCCGCGCCAATCCCGCCCATCCTGCCTCTCTTGCTCGCTGCCCGCAGCCTGCGCCTCCCGCCGCCCTCTTCCGACACGCGCCGAGGTCAAGACGTGCCGCGCCCATCCCTATCCCGCTCTCGCTGCCGCCAGTCGCCACCCTCGCTCGCCGCTTCTGCGGCCCGTTCCCCGCAGCCTCGGCTTTGCGTCCTCGCCGCCAGCCTCTGTCCCCGCTACGGCACCCCGTCCTGCGTTCGCCGCACCTCGCCTCGCACACGCGGCCCATACATGCCGGCCCGTCGCCCGCCCCATTTACGCCCCGGACAAAGGCATACGTCGAGGGAAAGGCGGATCTGTAGGGAAAGGGATGGCTAGGAATGCAGTATGTACCTCCGTCGCGTCCCACCGCGCCCGTTCCCTCATCTTCAGCCATCCTCCGCGAGGTCCCTTCCACCCCCTCCGCGCGCTGCAGCCGCAGTCGAGCAGGGTGTGGCGCGTCTCTCGACGCGTTTGCCGCCTGTTCGTCTCTAGCCCGCTGCGCGTTCTGGGGCGGGAATCTCCTCTCACCACGTTTCCCTGCGTGCCTTTCCTTTCATCCCACCACACCCGCTTCCCTTTTCTACCGGGTCCACGACCAACAGGACGGGTACGCCACCAGGGCGGGCGTGTACGCGAACGCGCAGCGGCGAGTGCCGTGTCCCTGATGTACTACTCGCAGGCGATGAAGGCGGCGTCGCGCTCCAGCCCCACGGCTCCGCCATCGCATGGGGGCGTACGAGCTCAGCTCGGACAGCGTGTACCCGGGTCCACACCTTTGGCGACGCGGACTGGGCGACATACCGAAAAATTGTGGGCATGTTTGCCCTCTCCGCGACTATTTATTCACTTGCCTGCCTTTAGAACACAACGGCACCATCTAGGAAGAGGACATGTTGCAGCTTGCAATGATCGAGCAGAAGCTCCTCGCGCCGGCGAAGCGTACGGCTCGTATTCGGCTTTTGGGAGCGCGGTGTTGAAGGGCAGTGGGACATAGATTGCGGGGGTGAGTGCGTTTAGCGGCGGGGTAAGTTTCTTTCCACGACCACGCGCTCAACCCAATTGTTGTCAAGCGTCTTGTTTTTTGTCCGCGCTTGCGTTCTTCGGACTTTCCTCTCCTCTCTTTTTTTCCAAAGAAAATGATTTACTTTTTTTACACAGTGCTGACACCTTCCCGTCCTTAGACGAGATCCTCCTCTTTGCAAGCTGGCGGTTTATTTCTCAGCACTTCACTCTTGGGTTTCCGCTCCTTTGGAATCCAAGTCCTGGCCCAGTGCATCGCTCTCGCTTCCTCGGAGACTTCGGCGGATGCTCTACATATATTACCGCGAAGAATCTATAACCGACTCATTTTGACCTTGTCCGGCTTTCTGACTTTCCATCAGTTTCAAACAAAATGTCCACGAAATCTATGGAAATCCACGCACTTTACTAAATGGTAATGCGGAGCCTTCCTGATGCGAATTGATTGAACTGAACTTACGCAGTTCGAAACAAGGCAAGTCTTCGAGACTGAATGTGATTACTATTCGACTCCGGCGATTCCAGTCCGCCGTGCATTAGCGGTTTGTGGATAATACTATCGTTCGAGCTCTCCTTCACAAAATAAAGAGTCCGCCCCAAATTCGTCACTTCGTTACTTCGGTTAAATTCGTGTAAGTTCGTCAGTTTGATGGCATTCAATGAATGTTCGTGAGTTTAGCGAAATTTCACCCAAAGCTCGTCACTTCTCGCTAGCCCATTGAAATTTCGTCGCTTTGTGTACGTTGAACCTCCCACAATACCACTGTACTGCAAACTACCAGTGGGGAGTCAGATAAAAGTTCATGTTTTCAATGGGAATACAACGATCCAACGGATATACAATTGCAGCGCTGAAATACATGTAGCTGCGAAAATAGGTAAGGTAGGTAAGTACATGATTATGATTACTTAGTGTGGATGCTGCGGCGGCCGTGAATCAGCGACGGTGTCGAGGAGCAAGCACTCTTCTGCAGAGTAGAAGACAGCCCTGATGCGTGCCGTTTCCAAGTCGTTGCGGCGCCACGGAGTTTCCGCTCCCGACGCGGTGCGATGTGATGCGCAGAAGCTATTGATTCCGAAAGCGCGACACCGTCACCGACGATATCCACATGTCCAGTTCCAGTCCTCTGCGCCTCGCGCCGTGTTTGCCCCGGGCCGTGCATCACGCAAGCCATAGAATACCAAAACAACTGCTTAGTATCGCCTGGATCCATTTTCAAAAGGCTCAGAAACTCCCCGAATCTGAACTACACCCTCAACGATGTTAGGCACAATATTCACACCAGTCTCAATCCACCTGCTTTGTTTGTCTATTTTTTCCGATGCCAAAATCACCTTCAATATTCTTCGCAATTCAAACTCCTTGAATTCAAACTCCTTGAATACGGTGCCAATGGACCTCCATCAATACGTCGAAAGGCCGCAGTTCGGCTCCCGAAGGCTTGACAGAAATGTAGTCCCGCTCATGCCAGTCTTCTCCGCTTGGCCATCTGCTTCCCCGAATCAAGTGATTCTGATTCTGCCGAACGAGGCAAGCGTATCTCTAGAGCTCTAGCTTCCGGTCATCATCCTACGCGCCACTGAAGCAGCCAGCTACACGCCACTTAACGCTCAGGGCTGTCAGACTGACATCCGCAGCGACTCCTGGCAGCCTGCGGAAAGATACTGCGATCAGTGGCCCTTACTCCCAAGTTGCTCTTAAACGGTCAACAAACTTGAAGTCCAATCCAATCTGGGTCTACGACACATACGCACTCATGCATCCCGCCCATTTATTTTTGGCCCTCGTTTTCACAAAGTCTGCCTGCGCCCTGTCCCCGACTGTGGTGCACGAGAAGAGAGTCGACCATCCATCCCTGATCCATTCTCGGCGCCTCGAAGGCCATGTAGTCGTCCCACTCCGCGTCGGGCTGAAGCAGCAGAACACCGCCCACCTCCCCTTGCACCTCCTCTCCGTCTCAGACCCGAAATCTCCCCATTTCGGACAACACTGGTCCGCCGAGAAGGTTGCGCAGGTGTTTGCGCCGGCGAACGAGAGCCGGGACGCTGTCGCCGCGTGGCTTGTTGGCTCGGGATTTGATAGGGAGAAGCTAAGGATGAGCCGCAATAAGGCTTGGGTTCATGTCGATAATGCTACTGTGGACGAGGTGGAGGCGCTCCTCGGCACGGAATATCACGTCTACACTCACCATGAGTCTGGCGAAGAGCATGCGGGTGAGTTGGACGCCCCGTTCATTTGATTTGTTTCTTTGAATTCATGTTGAACGTCCCGTTAGCCTGCGACTCCTACTCCCTTCCCGCCCACATCGCTCACCACGTCGAAATTATTACACCCACCGTTCAGCCCAACATTAAGCTTGGACCAAGTTCAGCTCGCTCCGCAAAAAGATCGAAACGCACAGGCCCAGCTCAAGTTCATCCTCTTCCTGTCCCGGCGGGGTGTGACCAGGCATTCACCCCGGCCTGCATCCGCTCCTTGTATAACGTGACGTATGTCCCAAAGGCGACGGATCGGAATAGCTTTGGGATAGGTATGCATGACCCTTCAGCCATCTGTCTTATCGTACCTTTAGAGCTAGAACCTCATTAAAATTTTCTCCAGTCAGTCAGGCCCCGGCGACGTACCTCCAATCAGATCTGGACACCTTCTTCGCGAACTTCACGCCTAGCCTTGTCGGCAAGCCACCTTTGTTTGTTTCGATCGATGGAGGTGAGTCTCGACGCTAGACTATCTGGTAATGGAAATAATGCGAAATGCGAATCTCACAGGAATCGTCGAGGCGGTGAATGGCACGGACGTCGGCGAGGACGGGTGGATTCTGCAGTACACGATGTCTTTGGTGGCGCCACAGCCTGTTACGATGCTGCAGGTCGGGACTTTGATTACAGGTACGACCGATATCGGTCAGGCTTCCAGCCACTCACGACTCAACTATGCTCCAACAGGAAACTTCCTCTCCTTCAACGAATGGCTCGACGCTGTTGACGGCTCGTACTGCACCTCCGACGGCGGCGATGACCTTACCTACGACCCACAGTTCCCGAACCTCCCTATCGGCGATTTCCAAGAGCATTCCTGCGGAACCATCAAGCCCCCGCTCGTCATCTCGAACACGCGCGCGGACTTTGAGTATCGGCTGTCCCCTTTCTACACAGCGCGCCAGTGCAACGAATTTGCGAAGCTGGGCCTGATGGGCGTGACGGTGCTGTTTTCCGCGGGGAATGCTGGGGCAGCGGGGACGACGAGGGGGTATTGTCTGGATGACAATGGTTCGTTTGCTGCCTTTGCATTCTCAAATCAAAGTTTACATCTTTTTAATCCAGGTTCCGTTAACCTGAACGCGACGCATTTCAACCCCGGATGGCCCGGAGGGTGCCCTTGGATCACCTCTGTTAGTGGGACGCAGGTGAAGGCCAACACAAGCGGGTTGGCAGATACCACCGGCGTTGCAAAGGAGGAAGTGTGGAACCGGGATATGACGCACGGGTTTTTCGTGTCCAGTAGCGGAGGGTTCAGCAATCGGTTCCCTATGCCGCAGTATCAGAAAGCGGCGGTGAACTCGTTCTTGGAGAAGTTGAAAAAGACAAATCCGGAACAGTTAAGGCATTTTAATCCCGGCGGGGTGCGTGTTTTTTACTTTTTTGCTATTGACCTCAAATGCATCGATCTGAATTCACACTTCCTCAGCGTGCGTATCCAGATATTAGCGCCAACGCGTGAGTCGTCCAAAAGCACGGCTGACATGTCCCGGACTCGGTTGACTCCTTTTCGCAGAAACAATTTCGTCACGGTGGAGAACGGCGTATTTTCCCTTGACAGCGGGACGTCTGGCGCTGCACCGACCGTCGCGTCGCTTATCACCCTAGTCAATGATGCACGGCTGGCCGTGGGTAAGTCCCCCGTTGGTGAGTGACCCAGTTGAATCCCGTCTTCGTTCGGTTGTATCGATTATGAGTACAGGCTTCATCAATCCTACTGTGAGGCGCAACAATATGTTTATGACACCTGACTCAACGACGAGGGCACGTTTGTGTTCGTGCAGATATATTCCCCAAATTTCGCAGGAGCTTTCAACGATGTCGTGTCTGGAACGAGTCAGGGTTGTAAAGGATGTGAGTTGCGGCTCGCATCGGGTTTAAATGGCTGGTTTAAACTCCCACAGGGCAAGGAGACAGAGGCGGAGGATTCCAAGCGTAAGTTTGACCTAGGATGTAATCCAATCTAAGCTGATTCATTTCGCGCAGTGGGCCGGGATGGGATGCAGCATCTGGTGAGCTATTTTACAAAAGTTCATTGCGGGATTCTGAACTATGCTGTGCTAACTCAGGCGTCGGGACGCCCAATTTGGGGCTTTTAATCGAGAAATGGCTGGCTTTACCGTGAATCAACTACATGTGGATGTGAAGGGATAAATGAGCGGTCTCTTGGAAAGAAGTTGAATCTAGGGCTAAGTGTTTCTGAGTGAAGGGGCAGTTTGACCACGGGTAGTCTTTCGTCGCTAATTATGTATATCATTCAAACAAGATTTCATTGAGACCAATTTAACCACGTCGCGCTAAAGAACACTCTGTCATACCCCCCAGGGCGCATTGTGTCAAAGGGTCCGACTCCAGCTCCCGCACAACGACGAAGCCATATCTTCGTTGCCCCTCCTCCGCACACAACACCTCAATAAATTACCTACAAAGGGATGTGGAGAGAGAACGACCGCTGAACGAAAGGGTGGGGACAGCAGGAGGCGCGGAGCAGGCCAAGGGCGGATGTGTAGGGATGAGGCGCGAGTGGCAGGAAGCAAGCGGCGCTGCGGCGGCAACGTGGCGTTTGGCGGGCCGGGCGGACCAGTTCGCCGCGGCGGGCGGGTCAGCCCCGTAGTGTTGCCGCAGATCGAGTTGAGGTGAGCCGACGTGTATGGAAAGCATCACGCTCGTTTGATGGCCGGTGATTGCCTTATCGGGCAGTCGGACCCACTGTCGCGTACCGGACATCGGGGGTGTACTAGTCATCATGTAGTACACTTGCATGTATGGAAGGTGCGGTGACCCCTCTGGTGGCCTGGGGTGATCTCTGACCGTGATGTCACCTCGCACCCGCGGTGACCCCGCTCCTACCCGCCCATTGTCCTTCCTATTTAGGTAACTGCTGTCCCCGATCGAGCACAACGAAGAAATGCTCGATCCGCGATCGATGATTTCCCAGTTCGAAAAAAATCCCTGATAACATCGTAGATGAACATTCCCTGCTGCTCTACATCAAATTCTGCGCCGAACGTCCAAAGCGAGACCGCAAAGGCAATGATATCCCCGGCACGTTCGTTGGAGCGGTAAGGCGGTCGACCGTGGATATGTGTAAATCTTGACGCTGACATTTCTCAGTCGCAGCTCAAAAAACTATTCTTTGGAGCCCTTCGAATACGAAAAGAGCAGGATGCAAATCTTCCAACATTAGCTCGGACACGCCCCGCCACATCGGTTATTGTCTACGACTCAATTAAAACACGTATGGATGAGGCGCTTACGCGCGAGCGGGAGTAAGACTCGATCCTACCAGTCAATTTGGTGATGATCATACCTTGATAGAGGACTAGTACCCGAAGAGGACGCACCGGATATCCGCGCTAATACTTGGCTGTCGCAAGTCACGGAGGAGCAGCTCCGGGATGTTGGATTCGGATTTCTGGCTCACCGACAACGTGCGTAAATCTCCGACTTTCGATGAAGCTCATTCACTGAGAGTATTATATTAGTTCGTCTTGCTGTTTGGAGCCATCTCGCGTGGACGGCGCAGCACGCGTCCGGCAACCGAGGCGACGATTTTTGTGCACTCAAGTTGGCGGAGCTGCAACCCACTGTACTGAAACACCCAGACAAGCGAACCGACATATATGCTGTCCTCGGTATGCAGAGTGAGGAAAAGGCAGGGAAACGAGGAATGCGAACGGTAACATTCTACGTATCATTTGCGCACGCGATGCTTACCAGTCCAAGGTCATAAACCCCGTCTATTCGACCTTCATCGCCAATGCTAAACCAGAGATGTGCCCCCTCGGCGGATTTGCATTCTATTTCCACTACATCTACGACGAGAAGAAGATTATCGACACCATGAAGCTCGATTACAAAATAAACAAGAGCTGGCGCCAAATCCGTGTGCTACATGGGCCGAAGTCCCCGACCACCCCCTTCAACGAACAGAATTTCTACAATCTGATCAGTAAAGCATATGTTCATGCCGGCTTCACCTCACGCTTGAAGGCCCACCTTGCCCGCCATTTGTTGGGTTACAGGCAAGAAAGCATGGGGTGAGCATCTGTTTAATCAATGCCTTCCGAGCTGACTCGTGTTTGTAGTGTTGACCCGCTGGAAACATCGAAGCTGGGTTGGGTTCGCGGGCAAACATACATGGATACTTACGCTCCGGCTTTACCAAAGACGGTACTTTTCTTGGTTAACTTTCATGTGCACGCACCTCACAAGCACAGGCGATTCTAGGTGCCGCCGGCTTCAGGTCCGACGAGATCTACAACCCAGTTTGGCGTCGTGTTCGGGTGCCAGAAGTCTTTCTACAACTTGTATGCCCGATGGCGGAGGAGATGCGTGAAAAAGTCGCAGGTCCATTCATTCTTGTTTTGTATCAACAAATTGACTCACTGTTGAGCTCCGTACAGGAGTAGAGCATCTTTCCGGTGCGTTCAATCACTGGGAAATGGTAATCGAGCTACGCGAGTATTTCTTTAAGGTGCATTCAATTCTTACTCTCATGTCCGTTCAATTGTGACGCCGATTAAGTGTGGGGCCGCTATCTGGCAACTGGTGCCTAATTCGACCATTTTCCGGCTGCCCGCCTTTCAGAATGCAGACGTACGTAACTGGATGACAACCGGATACCCCGCCCAATTATCTGCTCTGCAAGCGGCGGCTGGGGACCCGTTGGAAATTGAACGCATACAAAATGTGCAGCTCGTCCGCGTACTAAACGGGATGCGTGGGTCCCTCTCCAGTATGACCCAGGAGCTACGAGAACTCCGGGCAATGGTGGGCCGTCGAACGGCGATGTTCACTCCCGCCCGCGGTTTCTCTCCCAACGCGTATCACCGAAACGGTATGCTTTTGCTCATTAACATATGAGCAATGGATTCAAATATTCCTGCAGCGCTTGAGGCCACCAGGACCGTCCTTGACCACGACGAAGCGCTCCCTGGTACCCTGATCTTACCGGACCTTCCCGATAGATTGACTTCGACCCCCGTGCGGCAATTCTCAACCTCGGACCGCGTGCAGCAATCTTCAAGCTCGCATTCCGTACAGCAATCCTCGAACTCGACCCCCACGCCCTCGCGCCCGGAATCGAGCCCGGCGCCGAGGCTGGTAACGCAGGTCGAGCTTGTCCTTCCTCCACTTGCCGCCTTTTTCCTGCAAGGTTGGTTCTTGCGTCAAGCACTATCAGTGCAAAACTAAGTATCGGAATCATTAGGCCAACCCATCGGTATGGTTCACCCGGTATTCGGCATGCGTTCTGCGCGCTGGGTGGAGGATATATTCCCCGCAATTCTTCGGCCTGCCCTGTGTTGGGATGTCTGGTGTCCGAGCAACACTATGGAGCAGTTCGAAAGCATCAAAGAGATTTGGGAGGTGTATTCCATTGGAGAACGAATCTGCGATGACGACGGCACTCGAACCAAGATGAAACCGCCCCTCAAACTTGTCGCACAATTTTTCCGGCATGAATGGCGCAGTTCTACCGACAAGAAGGTATAAATACTTGACCTTTTTGAGAGCCGTTGACTGAAATCCATTCAATCCAGGAACAAAATCGCAAGGCCAAGGCTTGGCAGCGATTCCGTGAAATCCCAGAATGGATCGAGCACGCCATGACCAATCGAAGAATCTCCTTGGAGGTGGCAATCCAGGAGTTAGAAGACCTTAGGGCGGCGGAGAGCGCGACGGAGGAGCCGAGAGGCTTGAATTGGCTGGCCAATCATCTTGCCAACCAGCGTAAGGAAGCTGTTCGGCGGCAGGTAAATGGTCCATCCTTCTGCATTCCCTCTTGCTTATCAAGCTGTATAGGAGGGTGAATCGTTCAATGCGGACCCGAAGGCTAGCAGTACTCGGTCGCAGGTAAATCCTCCATTGTTTTGCACTCCCTGT
Organism: Mycena alexandri; assembly: GCA_029233265.1. Taxonomy (NCBI): domain Eukaryota; kingdom Fungi; phylum Basidiomycota; class Agaricomycetes; order Agaricales; family Mycenaceae; genus Mycena; species Mycena alexandri. Next base: position 211,276 of record JARJCM010000130.1, on the reverse strand, counting down.
TACTCATCAAGCCGTGCAGGAGGGTGAGTCGTCCAACACGGACCCGACGGCTAGCGATACCACGACTACTGGTAAGAAGCGGGCTCGCGCCGTTGATGCAAGACGCCCGGGCGTGAGCGCGAAGAAGACAAAGACAAAGAATGCCCATTAATTATGCATAATAATGTTATGTATCAGTCAAATTTACCCATTCACTAGGGGCAGTCAGAGTAGAGGATTAAGGCAGGATTATGCAGGGATTCTGGGAAGGATTATGGAATTTTAAAAGACCATAATCCCTCCATAATCCTCTCCATAATCCCTTCAATTTTGACCGCTCTCAAAATTGTTCGGATTATGGCGCGATTGTGGAATCCCACTTGGGTCCAATTTCCCATCATCATAATCCATAATCCATAATCCTCGCATAATCGCCTCCGGAGGCGATTCGAGGATTATGGAGGATTATGGATTTAAGGGGATTATCCCACGATAAAGAGTTCAAGAATCCGTTGAGAATCCTTGTGCATAATCCAACCATAATCCTCTACTCTGACTGCCCCTACTATGACTAGCTGGCTGTGTATGAGAACGTTCTCAAGGATAAGAAGGCGGGTACAATTTCACTCGAGTCCTTCCACCTAATTTCCGAACACATTCCTTCACAGTGTCTGTGATTTTCAACTTGTCTCAGATCATTTTGTTGAGACAGGGTTCGTTCCTCCTCGTCCTTCTTCTTGACCACGACATGGGAGCACCAAAACTGTGGCAGGTAAGCACTTTTATTGCGGATGCTGGAAGATCATCTGATGAATCTACGCACAGATTCTTAGTTCCGCCGCCAAAAATAGGTCCTTGCTTCATCTGACGACCACTGAGGGGTTTCAGACCGACCAACAACGCCAGAAAACATTCATCGTTGGTGTCGACATCAGGTAAAGTACTCTCTGGTCTGCTCCGATAAATCTCATTGTTACCAGTATCAAAATTGAGGCCTTTGTGGCCACTCTTACTGCGGCCCGCGTCTATCACCACGGAATCGGCGGCCAAAAGTTAGTGCTCGAAAAGTGCTATTACTACTTGCACAATTTGTGCCTGGCTCCTGCAACATACGTCTTCTGTTTCGACGGCGACGGACGACCCGGCATCAAACGTGGGACCTAAAGCTATTTGCCCGAAATTACGAGGCTTCGATATCCTAGTACTGGTACTGACCGGAGATCCAAAGGAAACCAGACTTGGCCCCCATCACTATATCATCCTACTACACTCACCTATACACCGAACTAAAAAAAAAAATCAACCCTAACCTTGCTCCGTACCACGTATAGATAGCCACAGTGTTGTGCCTGGTACTCACCAAAACTGCCACACTCCCCCCCATCTTGTGCTTGAAGCCCCTCGGCTACGGCTTTAGCCGACAATCTAGATCGATTCGCCTTCATGAAATACACCCCCTCCCAACTTACCACCTCAAGCGCACCATTATTGACGGCTCTTTGAATTAATTCCTGGCCCCCTCAAAAACCTGTTAAAATTTGGACTCTGGGTGATTCCCGACAGAAAAGCGCGAATATCGGGCGCATTATCGCGTCCAGGGTGGTATAAAAACTTGAGAACGCGTGGAAATAGTATAGGATCAAGTCACCTGAACGGGGGATCGGTGGGACTCGAAGTAACCGAATGCAGAGAGGAAGAATGGCCGATCACGTGGGCGAATCGGGCGGTTTTGATCGCAATCCCCTCAACTCATCCTCTCTCTCTCATTGCGCGACGTCATGGTACCCACCTCTCCTTTTCTTTTGAGTGGGTACCCACCGTCACCGGCCCGACCCTCCCCACCTTCGTGCCGTGGTACCTCACCCGTTCAACGTTGGTACCCATCCTTCTGCGCTGGTAAGTACCGTGAGCTAACTTTTTTTTAGCACGTTCAGTAGTGCTGGCCAAGAATATGATACGGAAAAATATATTTTGAATATATTCACTTGAATACAAATACAATACGCTCCAGAAGGGATGAAGAGAATATGGATATAATATAATATGGCTACGGCGTATCTGGATATATTTGAATACAGTGATCTACCGCTTTTGCCGGCCAAAAGGTCATAATAGAGCTGTAATCCACTCAAATATCTATTTAGGGGATTTGAATTCCCCATACCTCTCACTTTTCGTTCAAACCAATGAATTCTAGTCAAATTCTAGTTGACTTTTGAACCGCCTTGTTGCCATCAATCAATTTTGATGTGAAGTTGAACCGAGGTTGAATTGGCCGTACACAAAGTTTGGGTGGGGATGAGCTTGGGGAAGGACTGGAATGACCTCAGGGTGGTATTGCAATTCTTTGGGTGTCTACAAAATTTGCCTGAGACTTACTTTTAACCAGAATTGGTGTCATTTGGTCACAGTGAATATAAAGTGAATATATTTGGATATATCCATATCGTATTCATATTCAGCCTCTTGAATATGAATACGATATGAATAAAATATAATACGGCAAAACTGTATTCATATCATATTATGGCCAGCACTAACGTTCAGTGCTGGTACCCCGCCCTACTCCGCTGGTACCTCACTCTTTCTGCCTGGTACCTTGCTCTTCGACGCGGGTACCAAGCTGGTACCTCGCTCTTCAACGCTGGTACCAACCTGGTACCTGCCTCTCGGCGCGACTCCCGGCTGTTCCCGGCAACCGCGCGGTGACAGCCCGGCCCGGCATCAGCACGTTGCCTTCTTCTACACCACCATCGACGACGACCTCAATCCCCCCGTCCCCTCCCTTCCACTGCCTCCTCTCCGTTGCCGCCTGTCTCACAACCCACGTCCCCACGGCCCGCCATCCGCCCCTCCCGAACGCCGCCGCCAGGCGCTGACGTCAACACCCGCTCGACGACGGGAATCCTCGCCAAAGGCTGCCTGTCCCGCCCGTTGCCGCCGCTGACACTCTCCCACCTTGCCCCAGTACCCAACCTCTGGTCTCCCCCGTCCCCGCCGTCGCCATTGCGTTCCACCACGTGCCGCCGACATCAAGACGCAATCCCTCCCGCTGCCGCTTTCAGCCTTCGACGTCCCCTCCCGCTCTACGTCTTCCACCCCTCTCTAGCCTGCAACTTGGATTGACATCAGTCCGCCCCGGCGACTGCGCTGCCCACCCGCCGTGTCCTCTCGCGCCTCCCCGTCCCGCCCCAACCCGCACCGCAGTCAGGGAGATGCTGAAAGATGATGATGGAAATGGTATTGAATGCGAGGACATCTGGTGCAAGTTTCAATTCCTTCGTTTCCCTTTCCCCCTTGCTTCCTCATTCCCTCATTCCCTCTTCCCTCCTCCCCACCTCCTCCCCTGCGCGTCGCCGTCGATATCCAGCTCCACGACGCACCGCGTCATCCGGCGCCGACGATATTGAATTCTTACAGAACTTCAATATTGTCGTCGCGGTGTCCTTGCCTTTCCCCGCCGCGCGCTGCTGCGCCAGTTGAGTACGGTCCATGGCGTGTCATTCGAACCGTCATCGCCTGCTCGTCTATGCATGCACGCCGCGCGTTCCCGCGCGGGCTTCCTACTCCCACCCACCTGCACTATTTCCTCCCTGCGGCCCTCCTTATCCCCAATGTATCCCTTCCCTCCACCCCCTCTTGTTATAGCACCGTTTTGCGAACAGCTGGGCGACGTACCAATCCCCACCTCGCGCACACCCACACTCAATGTCTCGGCAATACCGAGAACCGACGCCGAAGCACATGGGGGGGCGACCGCGGCGCGCTTCGAAGCAATTAATCCTGAGACGATGATCTTCTTTCTCCCGCCGTACGTTCTTTTCTCCTTCTCGTCTGCTCTCAGCTGATTTCCTTTTTAGGAAAGTGCAAATTTGTCAATGGCGACGACCGACGCCATCGCTGTGCGGTGAAATGCACGACGTGGCGATGGATTAACACGCGCTCACGCGTTCTACGTCGTTTGTGCGTGCAGGTGAGCCCATTTTATTACACCTTCTCGTCGTATTTTCTGAGCCAGCGTCTTCTTCTTGGCAGAGGCGCCAGATCACTCCAAATTCTCGTGGATCGCCACCCGGAACCTTCCCACAAGCGCCTCCCTCGACGCTTCCCTCCATCGCGGTCTGGGTTAGGTTAGAAGGCCGGCTGATATCCTCGCCGCGGATGCTCCTGCCCGTCACGCGTACATCTCTCGCGCGCGGGGGTATGCATGATTTGCCGGTGGCTGGCGGCGCAGACCGTGTGGAGGTTGTTAACGCGGGCGTCGGATAGAGCCTGTGCGCGCAGGCACATATTTATTCTCCTAGAGATTCTTCATACTCGACTAAATCCCTCTTAATATTTGTCTATATTCCGTTCATCTCACCCATTGTCGCTCCAGAGCTGAATGCCCCCCTTTGAATGAATTGGTGCCTAGGCCATAATGAGCGCCGGACTAGAGTCTAACGACTAAAATCAGGAATCAACACAGCAGTGGTAGCGCACAGCAATTCCAATTGGACTTGAGACCGGTGCGGCATTCTCTTCTCGCGCGCCATTCAAAAATTTCATAATAGTCAACAAAATCAAGACTGTAATTATGATTTTTGGACCTGCACCCACGGGTCTCCAATTCAACATCGGAACGAATGTCCTCAGCATCAAAGTGGAGGAAAGATATGTTGGAATGAACTTCAACACAAGTACAAGGAATATGTTCCAAGACCACTATAAGGTGAAAGCGAGTACAGCGAGGTATTGCGCACATCGTATAATGGGAATTGAAGATGCCGCTGGGCGCCTTACACCGAAGCAACTCAAAGACCTGTACATGGCTCGTGTTGACTGTCACCTCATCCACGGATGTGAGGTTACATCTGACAGCGAGGACACACACGTCAAGGAGTTAGAGGCTATTCAGGTTGACTTTCTGCGCCAAGCTTTAAATGTTCACTCCCGTTCGACGATCGTAACCCTCTTTACCGAAACCGGGATTATGCCGCTTCGAGTACGTCGATTCTTGCTGCTTCTGGGCCAATTACAGTATCTCTTATCCCTCAAATTCCCTCACCTTGCTCGTGCTTGCCTCAACAGTTCAATAGAACTTGCGGCCGCTGGCAAGAAGTCTTGGGCTTGGAGATTTACTTATCGCCGGGAAGAAATTAAAGTTCTCAATTCCTCCACTCGACTTCGCAAATGCCACGGAAATTAGTGTCAAAGCTTATCGAGAACTAGTGGAGAAATCTGCCGAGAAATGGATGCAGCAGGAAGTTGACAAGTCAGACAAGCTCTATATGTTGCAAGGAAGGCGAGAGCCTCAGGAGGACAAACCTGCCGTTCAAAAAACACTTCATCTAAGGCACTATCTCTCCATGGTCAAGACAACAAGTCATCGTGAAGCTCTGACTTCAATTATGCTGTCGACCCATTTGTTAGCCTTGGAAAGGATCATGCTCATCAACCAGTTCCCCGACACCAGCGCGTTTGTCGATTCTGTACAACGGAGGTAGAAAGCCCTGAACATGCACTAATTGAGTGCCAAGCATCCCCAGCGGTGCTTGACTTGCGTGCTAGATTCAAGGCTAAATTATTCCGTGCTGTACCGAAATTTCAGGACAAAATGGTTCAACTCACAAGTGTTGAGTTCCTCAAAGCCATTATTTACAAGCGCTCTACTATCCTTCTGGTTGGAAAATATGTGCATGATGTTCTTCAGGAATTTTACGCCATTCCGTTGCGACGTCCGTAGAGTAAATTTGTTTGACTCGAGGCTGATTAATTATAGGTCACCGTTTTTGCTGCTTTCTGTTGTCTGGGTTCTAAGGCGGGGCACGGGGAGACCCGTGGGATCTGCTCACTGGGGCTCGGGTTGGCAGGGAGTGGTCCAGGGGCGATGGTGTATTTTACTCGTTTTGTACACCGGGATAATTCCTGGAAACCGGCGTTCGTGATTCGGACCGTGCCGTGTAATGCTACCTACCTACCTACCTACCTACGTACTCATTGTTATTCTGTGAATGCTTTTCATCCTCGCCACCCTCGACGTCGTTGTCCGAGGTCACAGTGGTAATGGTGGCCGCCTCAATGATGTTGTCGACGTCTTGCTGGAGTGCATCAATGGTGTCGTCAATCTGGTAGTTGTCCACGCCGTACAGGCTTCGGTCCTTCTTGAGGATGTGGCGGAATGCCCTGGAAAACATGAGTACAACGACAAGCAACGCGGATGATTGTTTTACCTGCTAATTTTGGCGGCGTCGCCACCAGCTTTCTTCCGAACCTTGACGAGGTCATTGCGGTGTCCCAAAATCCGGGGCACTGGTCTTTGATGAAATTCTTCCGCTGTAGAACGAATTGAGTAATGAGAATAGCACTCATGAGAGAAGGGGACTGCATCAAGTTAGCTGAGTCAAGACATTATCGGATAATACGTACATGGGGATGTTGCCCTTGTAGGCAGACAGTTTGGGTGACAGGAGAACCGCTGCCGCATGACTGTATATGTTTTTCTGGAATAATTAAAAAATTAGCACCGGAGATGCGAAAATGGACTCGCAACCAACTCGTCGGAGGGCTCCCACGGAGGAGTGGCGACAACGATTTTGGTGAGTAAATTCTCCGGGTGAAGACCTTGGACATAGAGTTTCGCTTCCCGTATAGCTGATGCGTCCTTGCAGGACATCAGCATCGGATAGAGAAAAAATGTGTAGCATTTACCGTCATAAACACCTCTAGATCTTAGTAATATGTCCTATACGACAGCCCCCCCTGTCGTAGATATCATCTACCTAGGGACCTTGTCAGCGCCCGCAGCACCGCGGACTTTGACCAACTTCAAGCTTGGCCGAACGCGACGAGACTCAGTGTATCACATCAATGCCGTCCAATACAAGATCCCACCGCAAACTCAAGATGCGCCGCCGAGATTTGAGGATCAAGAATTTAGATAGCCTACTGATTTGCTATTACTTTCAATACCTTTCTCCCCTACTAGGTGGGCAATAACTTGGTCAAACTTTGACATTGAAAAATACCCACATTATCACTTCATCCCGAAGCAACGACACAGGGCCCACCTCCCCGATCTCAGGTTTCTCTCTGCATTTTTTTCTGCCACCCCCGGTTCTTTGAGGTGCAATTCAAACAGTGCTTAAATTACAACCTTGCGAGTCGGAAATCCTTAGTAGACCTATCATGCAAATTTGTCACTAAATCTTCATCCACCGAAGGAAGCCAGAAACAGTGTGGGTGCATTCAAAGACCTCCATAGCTCCCCATAGACATTCATAGAACCGAGGGTTGCCTCATAGACATTGATAGACAATCAAAGACCATTGAAGACCTCCATAAAAGGCCATGTTCTATCATAGAATTTTGGTTTTTCCTGATGCAGGACTCGAGTTCTGTAGGCAAAGTGGCCTTAGTTCCATAGCACAGGTTGAATTAATTACAATGGTACATACCTTCATTGGTTCAAATAAGTCGAATTCAGAAACATCGACGGAGAAGCACTCGTTTGAAGGGTCGGCTTGCCACCGAGGTAATATTCAACTGGGTGTGGCGTGATGGTGAACCAGGCACAGCGATAAATGCACACGCAGTGAGGAGGCTCCAGGGGAGATATCTTAGCAGAGAATACGGGGAGAGGAGTGGGGGGGATTTGGTTGAAGGAGAGGTGTGGCCGTCACGACGTCGGCCCTTTAAGTGAAATAAATGAATCAAATGATGGCATCACTCACACTGTTGTTTTCCCATTGTTCGACTTGGCGTCTGTCGCCACTTGCCTTCACACCACCACCACCACCACCACCATCCCCTGTGCCAATCACTGCACATGTGGTCCCCTGGTGTCTCCTCTCTTCTTTTCTACACTCACCCGCCAATCCGTCATGTTGCAAAATGTTCCTGCGCATTTCAATACTTAGAGGTGGCAAGGGCGAGAAGGGGGCGCGGAGACATAGAGGAAAGGTATGTGATACCCTGTCTTTTCCTGACCTCTTCCCTCAACTTAACCCTCCTCTCAGCTCCATGCACCCCTCTGTACACCGACCTCCCGTCCGCATCCACCTGCCACCGGCTGGTGCTGTTTGGTGTGATATGTGGGTGTCTCTCTCCCTTTCCCTGTATGCATGTGTCTAAATGTATATTTAGACAGTTCCGAGCCGAGAAGCAATACCGCTCCGTATGTTGTCCTTCTCTCGTACATCCAAATTCAATTACATTGATCTGGGGTTTATCGATAGGTGAACTTAAGTTTTGACTTAAGTTATTGCGGAGAACTCAAGTTGCTTCGAAGCAATTAATAAATGGAAGGATGGACTTGAGTTTTTTGGCGAGACTTAAGTTGTGAGTTGAACTTAAGGTTCAGAAAGACTTAAGGGGTAGGCCAACTCAAGTTCCAAAAGTAGGGACTTGAGATGTTGAGGCAGTCACGACGCCATGCATGCGAGGGGGGGAGGAAAGCGAGGGAAAAACTTAAGTCGTTGTGGACTTGAGACCTACGCCTCTCAAGACCTGAGTTGGTCTAGACCGGGCAGGACCTAAGACAAGCTCATCGGATTTCATATCGAGTTCAAATTGTACTTGCCTCGAATTTAATATGCATCCCAAAAGAGGCCCCGTGAGTGTCCTGCCAAGGGCTGTCCGGAAATTTAGGTTTTTGAGGGGGGAATTTTGTGCTTCCCTTGTCCTAGAATTAGGTTTTTGGGGCCCAGATTTTCAAAACCTTGTCCGCTATTTGGGTTTTTGAGGGCTGGACACCGAAACTTTCTCCAAGTTGTGCCGACAACCGGTGCTTTTGCCTCCTGGTTTATGAGAATCATTTTTATGCAGTTTACCATTGCTCAAGCTCATTTTGAGGTGCTCACGCGTTCTCCGCTAGCGAAAAATCATTTCTAGAGGGCGAAAATGCGATTTTTCTTGGCCGAATTTGAATTTTTGAGGCCGAGACCCGGCCAAAAAATGGATTTTGAGGCCAGAATCGGGCACTTGGGCGGAAAACCTTTGGCAGGAGCTTCACAGGGCCTCCCAAGGGCCGGGGCCAAAAGCCCTTGTAACTTACAAGGGCTTTAAGCTCAAAACAAGACCTGCACAAACTAGCTCTTGACCAATATCGTGTTGAGTCGAAGCCCTGTTACATTTCAAAGTATGCATAAAGCAGAGGGAGGCAGGGCGAGATTGAGTGCAAGAGCAGAAGGCTGTAACGCGTGCGGATCCGATCGGAGGTTCATCGGACGGACCTGCGCCGAGGTCGGAGATGTATATCTTGATTCTCGCTGGGGCTTAACTCGTTTCGGCAGTCGTCCCCATTTGACATAACTTGATATCCGTGCATCACCACCTATCACCACCCACTTGATATCCTGCGCTCGTCGATTTCTGGTGGGCTCCCGCATAGAATTGAACCAGGTAAAGTACTCATTGCGTTCCGCCCCCAGTAGACGGACCCTCCATCTACCCACGTAGACGATGGGGTAGACAGCCATATACATCTACCTACAGCTACACGCGTAGACATTGGGTCTCTACGTTCATCGACGTTCGGCTACGTTCGGCTACCGCCGTAGCCGAATGTGGCCGAGCGTAGCCGAACGTAGATGAACATGTAGATCTGATGCGACAGCCTCGAGGGATTTTAAAATAGGTACAGTTGAGGTACATACCACATTTCTGTGGGTTTAGAGGTGCTGCGCAACTCACTGAGAGGGCCTAGTGTCTGAAGAAGAGCATCGAAATATGGCGTAGGGTTAAGCCAAAGCGCACAGTTTAGGGTGGATCTACGGGCGTAGACGGACGTAGACGGACGTGACGGCATATAGCCGAACGTAGCCGCATGTAGCCGAACATAGCCGAGGCGCGTCGACGCAAGTAGCTGGGGGGGGTCTACCTAGGGGCGGAACGCAGTGACTCTATAGTGTATACAAGGTATCCTCCAATCTCCCTCCCTTTTCTCAAGGGGGTCCAAAGATAAGAATAGCTGACATGGGGTAGGGGGGGGGGGGGGGTCCGAGGGTCTGAAAAAAACTTTTGTAGGTCAAAAGTTTTAGAGCAGAATTTCGATTTCAGAGTGCTTCATTGGTGTGCCAGTAGTCAGAATGGCTTCTAAAGAGTGATTTAACACAATCTGCAAGCAATTTGGACTTGTTTCGGCTTTTTCCGGCCCATCAGGCTCACATCAATTCGGCATTACCACGGCAAACAATGATTATGATCAAAAGTGGATCTCTTTCTCTTCTTAACAACCATTCATCATGGCGGACGACAGCCTGCTCGAATAGCAATCGAACTCCGCCCCTGTGCAGGAACATGTCATGCAGCAGAAAGACCCTCAGAATACCGAGGTTGAATCCAGAGCCGACGTGTTGGCGAATCCCGCATTGCGGTCAAAATTAAGTTCGAGGCAGCGCCAGGTACGCTTCCTTCCATTGCAAATTACTTTGTTTATGCAGAAAAAGACATTTAAGCATGACTTTCTGTAGATGCTCCAGAGCCTTAAACAGGACGAGCTCCAACATGTTGTTGCCGCGGTACTCTCCCAGCCCACTCCCACAAAACCCGAACAGCCGCCGTATTCACCGACATCATTCAACGATAGAGCGTTAGAAATCTCCCTCTTAACCCAGAGACTAGGGGCGCCGGAGTTCCAGATGGGTTCGGACGGCAGGATCAGAGTGCGAAAGCCAAATTAAGCTAGATTCGGTGGTTTCTACGTCGCCTCAAGCTTCTTTTGTACCTAATCTCTATACATGGTACTTCTCACAAACAACCTTGGCACTTGTCACAGAACCATGACCCATTCTCCGGAGCGGCACTGAGCCCAACACAGCTAAGGTGGACCTTGAATTGCCTTCAGACTGAGTATATGCAAGAAAGAAGGGAGTCATACATTTAGGTGGCAGCCGGGCTGGGCACATCGCACCATTTCCCCATAGTAACCAATGCTTCTGCACTCGGCACAGGTGTTGTGTACTAAATTCCGCACCTGCTGGAACAGGGCTTCATAATTGATTTCAAAATCAATTCTTTCCAAGTTGTCTGACATGGTGAAAGATTTAGCGCTGAGGATGGATGTGGCAGAAAGCAAGGGTGGTCGTAAGACATCACGACTTATTTGGCGACATCTAGATCTATCATGTTTCCATCAAAATGATCACAAAATTTTACGCGGTATCAATCTGGTATGGTTTTGGCACTCAAGTCCACCAATTCATAGTAGCTCCATTATTTATTAGTCTAATGGATGCCCTGCTGCCTTCGTGAGCATTGAAAATGGCACAAGATTTTTTTGTTCTCGCTACGCACCCGGATCGCCCTAAAAAGGCAATTTCCCACGGGGGGGTCCTCGAGCCTCTTGAAAAAAAACTTTTGTAGGTGATATCTTTTTGTCTTATCTTTGGATCCCCTTGCCTTTTCTCTTTTTTCTCTCTTTCCTCCTCTTGATAAAACTTGATAAATTACCCTCGACAACAGACATAAGCTATGAGCCGATACAAATGACAAAACATGAGAGCAAGTGTGGGAGAAAGAGGGAATGTCACACGTCGTCACGCCTTGTCGGAGGTTCCGATCGGTTCTACCTCGGCAAAAATCTGACAGGATCTTCATTTCAAACATATTTCGAGTAGATGCATTCATGTTGAGCATGTCCGTGACAATTTATCTATACATGTTGAGGGTTTCTTCAACGATTAAATTGTCCGGCCAAGTGTTCCTCTAATGGTACAATACACGAGGAATTTGTAAGACCTATACTACAAAACAGATCTTAAGCTTTGGTCACACCGTTCAGGAAGGATTACTTCAAGCCATCCTTCACTTCAGTACCCTCTGGAAGGCCCTGGACGACAGAGGAACTGAGTTTCTTTCGGCCATCAAAATCACCGGCATCACCTATTTAGTGCGTCTCACTCATCGAAGGAACTGGAAAGGTCGAATTTCACTGCGATTCACTTCCATACAACGTATACTGTGCGGGAACAATTCTGGGATAGCATTGGAACACAAATCTCGATGGGTAAACGGTATTTTGTACCGGAATGAGTGATTTAGAACAACGAGTAAATTTACGCAATCTGGCGGTGTGTCAGGGGAACAGATGCGAAGAAAAGAAGGATAAACACATACCCACTCGAAACGATGTTAGCTAGGTCCTCGTTCGACGCGTGGGAAGCGGCAGCGGCCAAATACGTGTGATACACGCGGTCACTGTAAAAGACGATAATATCGTTATCCTGGGCATTTCAGGGTGCGGAGAAGGCTTGAAAGAGACCAGGGGGCTATGGCCGATGGATAGCGAGTGATATATCGCGAAAAACGCCACTGGAAAGGCGGACCACCGGGCCGGGAGGCGGGGCATCGGGAGGGAAGTCGGTGGGTGATGAGCGGTAATCGATGGGGCGGCATTGAGGGGCAAGGCACATGAGAAGGGGTGTAATAAAGAGATATGGGGGATAGATAACAGGGAGAGGAGGCGCGACAGCGAGCGCGAAGCGAGGGGGGCCGGCGGACCAAACGGATTGGACCTGCTGGAGTCCGGTGGGGCTGGACAGCGCGGCAAAATGTGGAATTGAGGATGTGGGAAGATGTTTGATGCACATTCTTTCCATGCCATTCAATCCACGCGGCGGAATATTAATTTCTAGCGCGGCCCCGGCCCGCATCTGAGCCAGGACGTGGAGGGAAGGGCCAGGGACCGCGGCAGTGCCTGCGCCGACACATTATGGTCTTGCTGAAGGGGGAGAAGAGCCAAATGAAAGCGCCGCGCGCTGTGCAAGCACGGACGGGGGACCGCTCAAATTCGCGATCTAGGCATCCAGCGTCCTGTGGAGCCAAATGGCAGCGGGGGACGATGTGGACCATGTACTTGATTGTTCCTCTGTTGTATGGGGCCCTGCCGAGAGCCAAAGGGATCGGGAAGGGTGGAACGAGAGCGGGGGACGGCGACGACGACTGCAAGTCAGAGAGACACCTTTGAGGTTCCAGATTCAGAGTGGACAGTAGGTAAGGATAAGAGATGGCTCCAGTAAAATTTCAGGGCAATCGGCCAGCAGGAAAGTTTTAAATCCATTTCGTAGCCCGCCAGGTATGCAAACGCCGGCGGCAACGCCGCGTCATTGAGGAGGATTCAGGCCCGGGCAGTTTCCAGAAGGGTGGATGCAGCATTTAGCTACAGTGAAGCGAAGTTACAAAGCCAGCAGGGAAACCAGAGGCGAAGGGCAGCCAGGGCGGTGGAGGGAGGCAAGCGAGAGGGATTGATGCGCAGAGATCAAATACTAACATGTGTCAACTGATTACTCAGTTTAGGTGAGGCGGGCCTGATGCGAAGGGCATCAAAAGCGCCAACATGCGCCAACAGTGAGTGCAAAACCGCGTGGAGCGAGGTGGAGCGGCGCTGCGCGGCAGGCAAACTCTGGTCAGAGGCGTTGATGTGGCATGACCAGGGCTAGTCTAGAGTTAACCGCGCCACTGGTGCATGGTACCCCCGCACTATTACGTAAAGTGCGGAGTTTGAATTTCGGGCTCCATTGTTAGCACTTCCAGAAGCCTTTAGGTCAATTCCAAGGAGGCAAAAGGCTTCCAATTTACATATTAAATAGGTCCATGCTTCTCAAATTTTGACCTGTTCCCTGTGTAGGGTAGGGAAGAGGCTGATGCTTTGTCAGCCTCAAGCCATCAAAATTCGGAACGGCGACTCGAGCCCATCTGCTTTAAACCTTTAGTGGGAGAGATGCTTATATACCAACCTTCTCCCAACTTCACGGTCAATTTTGTGAAACTCGCGTCATATACTGTATTTTTTCGTTCAGATCGACAGTCACGCATCACGCACCCTGTGTCGGTGTCGAATTGGTTTTCCCCCCAGTAGATTGGGTATTTGGGGGCACAGAAATCGAAAAATCTCCCAGAAAGAGAGGATTCTGAAGGGTTTAGAGAGGCTCTTGAGCTTCCCAAAATCTGCAAACCTCTCCGGTAATTTTCACCCGCCCATCCCGATCCTTTGATGGCCGGGCCTGATGCGCTTGATGGCCTTCACGAAAAACTCCAAATAAGAGGTCAGAAGCCTCTCGGGACATTGTAAAACTGAATCAAGCATGCTGCATGATATCAGAAAGGTTCAGGGATGGCTCGAGCGATGTTAACACTTCAAGTACTTTCTATTTGAACTGATGCATCATTAGAGAAGTGAATATAGGTTGAAGGGTGCTCACTGAAATTCCTGAGAACATGTCTGAATACAAATCTGTTGCCATATGCTCCATTAATCCCCATTTCGACGTCCAGTTTACAGTATTTGAAGACAAAGAGGAAACCGGCGTGAAATCTCTCCTTTGGCTCAAGAGCGCTGTAGAAAATTTGGAAGCCAAGCTGAGGTGCAGGTTACCTCTCTAGTATCTCTCTAGAGTGAGCCTTTCCTTCAAAAAAGTCCTACCATGCGCTCAACGCGTCGCGAGGTCGCGATTGATGCGTGTGGCAACCGTGTGAACTGGTGTTATCTGCCATGTTATCTGCCGTTAACGAATCCCGCCGCACAGTGGACTCTTTCTGCCGATTCTTTGGTGTCATCTCCTTCCCCTGGACTGAAACTAGTCCCCCAATCATTTCTGTGAATTGAGACTGGCTAAACAAGGGTCAGTGCAGCAGATGGCAGATAACTTGTACAGCCACCGGCAGATAACAACCCAGCGGACCGGGCGGTAAACCGTCGAATTTTCGTCGAGGTCACGCGTCACGGGGGCCGGTGTCGAATAGGTCTGGCGGTTCGCCAAAACGGCTCAAAAGCGGTGTAAAACGCAAAAAAAAACTGTTTCCTGTCATTCACGGCACCTTCAAATCCCATTTTAACAGCCAGTACTACGGTTACCAAAGTACTACTCGTATTCCTCATTGTCCGAACCTATCCCCAGGCCCTCCTTGTGTCGCCAAAAGCCCTCATACCTCGTTGTAGGTTTTCTGCGCCGCTTTCCCAAACCCTCCTCAGGCTGGGCCTCCGCCTGTCCAACACCCGTCTCCGACTGCGGTGGATCATCAAGAGCCTCCGCAAGCTTGCTGTCGGAAGTAACAGCCGCGGGTGGCGACTCCGCATGTACGATTGCCTTCTTGATTCTACGCGACGTGATTTCGCAACCGTCGATTTCCTCGTCATGGTCAGGTGGGGTAGTTGATGCCGGATCCTCATGCTCGTAGCTCTTGTTGTGCTTCTCCAACGAGCGCACTTTTCCGCTCTGCAGTTCGTTCCAAAAGGTAGGGTTGGTGACTTTGAAATTCCGCAGCTGTTCGCGCGCCGCAAAGCTTGTCAACGTCTCGTACGATAAGTCCCATTGCTTTGTTCGGCAGCCTTAGAAGGACTGTGGGATAATTAGAGCGTGAATATCTCAAAGGCAAATGTGGGATTACCTTCTTTATGAGTTCTGGGTCGTCGATTACCTGCCATGCATCCCATATCCAACCCACACTCTGATTGCGCAACGATCCCAATTTACGATCAAACTTGGCTTCAACCTTCTTCTTCTTCGCTTTATCGATGCAGTCTAAATATTCAGATACCATGTCCTCATGGAACGACCGGCGAATGGAATGTTTGAGCGGCCGGTTTATACCAACGTCGCATGGCTGGAATTTCGATGTGCACCCGCCGGGTACAAAGTCGATGATGATCGTCGGGTGATTTTCGTACATCCAATCGTTGAACTCCTTCGATCGATGAACCCTCCACACATCTATGTCCCGAATGGATTTCTGCGAGGGTGGTAACCTGAGGAGCTTTTTTTTGCGCTCAAAATAGGGGGCGATCACGTTATCCGCGAGGAATTTCATCGTTGCTTGATTCGCCCAATAGGTATCGATGCCGGACGAGACGAATTGGAAGCCAAGGTCGGTAAGTTCTTTGTGGCCTCTCGCCCAGGCGTCCGGTCTCGACCGCGGAGAAGAACCTTTATAAATAACCTGCCAAGGAACGCAACTTCCATCGGCCGCCACTGACACGACCAGCGTGAATGCTCGCTTCTCCTCAACGCCCACCACAGACACTTGTTTTGCGCCTCTCTCGGCCCACGTCAAGCCAGTCCCCGGGGCGTAGACCACCTGCGTTTGATCCGAATTCACGACCAAACAGGCGGGGATGTCGTGTTCTTTGATCGAGTGTGCGATGCGGAAGAAAGATTTTTCGCACAGCCCCTCCCAATTATCCGGAAGCTTTTGTGCGGCGTTGGTTGGACGACGAAGAGACCATCGAAGGGTGTCCCGAAGCCACTTGCGAAGATACGAGTCTGAGACGGTGAAGAAAGATCCGTCTTTGTACTCTTTGTCGAAGATCTCGGGCGCCTGGTCAATTATCGTCGCGACGAACAAGGCCCGTACGGTTACAAGAGTAACCGGTGCACCAACATCCCGCAGGCCCCTCACCCGCTCAGTAATGATAGGACCTCTGATAATAGGGTCCAAGGCCAGATCCGGTACCGGACAAAAAATTGGGATTTTGGACCTCAAACCTAGGTCCAAACCGGACAAAAATTTCAGAATTCAGATCAAGTCCTGCCCAAATAATCTGGGTAGCCCGCGTGCCGCGGCAGGGCCCGCTATCTGCCTTCCGCGTTCCGGTAAGCATAATAATTCATTAAGAGGCAATTGAGAGGCAGTGAGTTATTTATTTACACCATCCACAGCGGTAGGCATGCAAATTTGATCATGTATATGTCTTGAATGCTAGAAGGACATTACAGCATACGAGGTACGAGCGAGATTTGTTGTTGTGTCTGTCTATGAGAGACTAAGAGAGACAGTCCGAGCACTAGGAGCTGTGTAGCCCCATATGCAGCCAAGCCTGCTATACATATATCTCCTCTGTATTGTTTATGATTACATACTAGATGACTTCCAGTGTTCCTCCACAGAACTCAACACACCCAGAATCCTAAACTCTGTTCACGTGGGCTTCAGGCCACGGTGTGCGCATAGTAGTATGAGTCCTTGGACCGCTCATAAGGATGGCAATCACTTTGATTACAATGGAAAAGTTGACATCGAAAAGCAGAGGCCAATGCTTGGCTCGGCACTCGCCCGACCTGCGGTCGGCTCGGCCTCACCTGGTTCTGCGCGTAAGCACACATTTCATTTTAACAGAGTTATGGTGGACCAGCACAAAACTAGGTGGAGATTCATTGCGTATTTGTTATGTGGCTGTGTACACCAGGAGTCGGGTATGGGCGGTTGAGGTGAACCAGGCCGCGAGTCAAAAGACAGCGAGTTCGGATGGAATAGAGACAATGAGAGAGGGAAAAGCCAGGAATCGAAGGTCTTATTAAGACAATAACGAGCTGCCGAGAGAAACTGAGCAGCCCATGATTCCAAGCTGAAATTGATGAACGAGAGTCGGCCAGTCGGCCTGAAAATACTGTACGGCGCAAAGCTATCAATACAAATTGTAATGAGCTCTCGCCTCGGATAATTCTTGGATGTGATACCAGGAGAGTAAGAGACACTGGCTGCCGAGTAGCCCTCGATTTGGGTTGAAGCCATCTAGCCATTGTTCTTAATGCAATCTCGTTGAGCATGGCGAAGTGAAGAACGACGAGAGCTATGGTAGAAGACAAAGGGTGCCTGAGTGAAGCCATTGATTTGGATAGAAGAGTCGATACATGTCACAGCCATGCATCCAGATTCCAGAGGCTTGTATGAGTTCAAAGAATGCTTCAGGCGAATGAAACGAGCCAGGCAGAGCACCGTCCGGAATCACCCGTGTCCACAAATAAAATCACCGGCGGATTGGGAGATACAACATGGGAGAGGACAAGCACGGCTTCAGCCTTCAAACCTTGCGGTTACAATTTGCACCTCGGCGGAGGAGGATCTTCCGCAGCATCGCATGCTACGTCGGGTATGCTGTCGAGAAATGATTGCGAGACGGCAGGAAAGTCTCGGACGGATACGAGCCGCATTGAAGCCATTGACTAGGATGGAAGACATAGAGTTTCGAGGGCAATAGTAGTAGGACGGTAGGCAAAGACGATAGACCGTAATATCCTTCTAGTATTCTTGGCCCACACTAGCGGTGTGGAATGGAGGACATGGTTTCGAAGACTTAATTAAAACTCAAGGTGAGGTTGAGGAGGGGTTTGAGCAGCAGTAAAGGTAGCAGTGGCCCTGCTGCAGCAGAGTTCCAAGACTCTTGGACCAAGAGAGTCGGCAGAGGATGACCGAAAGGAGGAAGTGTCAATCAAGGAGTTAAATGAGATGGAATCATCAGCTTCGCATTTTTTTTCCTTTTATGGAGATTCAACCATCAATTTTTCAGACCCACAAAAACCCACTATAGGGATAGCGGGAATTATCAACCAGAATTACTTCAAATGGCCTGTATTGACTCGAATTTGCAAGTACGCACCGAAAACCCCGCAAAAACGTGCGGTGCGAGGAAATTTTGTGTTTTTGAGGCCGTGAGAATGCAAAAATACCGTTTTCGGACGGTTACGGCAGCCCTAGGCTAGGTCCAAACCGGACAAAAACTGGGAAGTCTCGCCAAAATCTGTCCGGACAAAAATGCCCGGATTCCGGTTTTTTGGGACCTGGCCTCGAACTCTATTATCAGAGGTCCTGTAATGATGTCCGCGATGTCCGGGTATTGCGCCTGCGATAACGTTAAATCCCGTGGAAATCGTGGAAATTATGACTGACCAATACACCCCGCCGACCTCCATTGGGATGACCTTGAAAGTTCCCAGCTTCTGCGCGTTCGAGGGTACGCTCACTCCACTTTGCGGTGTTCCCACTTCGGTCAATCCATCCCTCAACCGTCGAATGTGACAGGTTCTCAAATATCTGAAAGTTTTTCTGCCGAAGAACCTTTATCAAGGCGGTCGCGCTCATGCGGGGTCCGACAGATGGATGCTTGGATTTGGGGCCAAACCGTGGGTGTCATCCAGTTGACATAGACTGCGGCTTTGTCGGGCTTGACTTGCTTCCTGCCACGTGTTTCCTTCTGCTTTTCAACATCGCGGGCGTGGCGAGCAGCAGCACGATTAGGACGAGTGTCTTCTGCGAGGGAGGCTTTCAGCCGTTTGGCCGGAGGCGGATGTAACTCGACCTGCAATGTCTGCGGAACCATTGAGTCCTTGCAATCGATATCGGTGAGTGGGCCGATACTAACCTTTCTTTTCTTTGTTCCCCCAGGCGACCGTTCTCCTTGGGTAATTTCATGCTTCTTAACACCTTGACGATGTCTCTGTTGACGAACACGTGCAAGCTCTTTCTTATGCTCGCGCTTCTCAGCCTGCACCGAATCGGACGGCTGCCCGAAACCCTGGCCCTCGGTGAAAGTCTCTGCGCGGCCTTCTTTCCACAAAGCTACCGTCATCTTCTTGTCCTCCTCCGTCGCAAGCTTTGTGAAGAATTTAAACAAGCCGCCCTTTCCTTGTTCCAAGCCAGTTCGAATCGACGACTCAAACGCCGCATTGGACTTTTTCTCCGGACTCGTCGGCGGCGTAGACAGAATTCTTTTCTGAACTTGGGGTTTTCTCTGACGGCGACTTCGTATGCTGGACATCACCTCGGACAGCTCTCCTTCTCCCTCCTCACTGGCCGCAGATGTGGAATGCTCATCTGGTTCGGGAGAACCTCGAGGCGGTGTCGATGGGTATAATCCGTCATTCGCCACTTCGCTTGATAACACTGCGGTGGGAAATTCGGAATCAAAATCGGAAGAATACCCTGGGAAAATTATCGGCTCGTTCGCTCGATGGGGAGGCTGTGCGTGGAGGCGCAGGAAAGTCGGCTGGTATGAGGGACGGAAAATCGGAGTCCGCATCAGAATCGGCGGCAGACGAGTAACCGGTGGGAGATGAGTACTCCGACTCCGAGGCACCGGTCACTGCATCGTGACCTGCGACGATTTTGGAGTTTACAACCTGCGCCTCGGAATCTGGGGTATTACCGAAGCTAAAGTCGTAAGTCTGACTCTCGTTCACGGTCTCTGGTTTCGCAGATGATTCTGATGAAACAGGATCATCTGCCTGTGCCTATGCGTCGTAATCGTGAGTGTCCATCTATCTGAACCGAAGAATTGGAGCTCACGTCGAGGTGGCGATCTATTATCCTCAACATCATTTCCAACCTGGCATCCCCGGGCCCATTTCCCTTCCCGTTAATAAGAGGTGTGTTCAAAAAAAGGCGGCGGAAGCCGGAATGAGACAATATCCCGCAGTTATGACCATCCTTCTGCATCGTTTACCCCACGAGAATTGACGGCCGGTATGATGAAACGTCCACCAGTCCAGCGCCCTCTTCGAGTCCGAGTCGGGCTTCGCCTTGAATGGATCTCCCCACAGGATTTGATGTTCCTTGCACTTGATAACAGCGGAAACCCAATGGAGATTGTGTAGGTTTACGGTGATCGCGAGCTGCTCGCGCTCCCCAGCAGCGAGGACGGCGCCCATTGCCTTCGCTCGGGGGTATTGCTGGAACGTGTCTGGCTGCGCATATTTTTCCTGCTCCCGCCACGCCGCCCTGATAAATTCCATCATCCAGATATCGCAAACTTCATCCTGTAATGCCCTGCCGTAGTTCAAGACGTCCGACTGCAGGAGTTCGATTAGCTGACTCTGCTGGACATCGGTGAACCAATCTTGAGTGGCGTACAAACTGAGGCTGCTGATGGGTTCATGGGCAGGAAATCCCCGGATGGTTCCAGACCAATATATGTTCTGCAAGGCATCGCAAACTCTGGGTACCAAAGCCGATGATCCTGCGTTCCGCCGGCTGACGGTGGACATTTCGACCAAACGCTGTTTTGCACGCCCCCACTTCAACTTTTCCGGGCGAAGCTCTTTTGCGCGCTTCCAGTAATCAACCGTCCACAAAGAGAGCAGTTGGGTGTTCCCTGGGAGATGCAAGCACCGTAGCGCGACCGAATTCGAATCGAGGCGGGCGGTTATTGCATATTGATACAGGTCCTCCACCACGTCGTTATCAGAAACCCAACCACATGCTCAAATTTCAGAATTGCGGGTACAAATAGCCCAGGAACTTGTTTAAACCACACTTAGAAAGATTAGGGAGTCACGGTAATTTTCTAGGCTGTTTTGCACGATTTTTCGGTGGCGTGACGAACCGCTGGACCTATTCGACACTGGCCTCCGTGACGCGTGACTGCGACCGAAATTCGATATCGACAGGGGGGTGCGTGAAACGTGACTGTCGATTTGAATGTAATGGTACAGTATATTCAGGATATTGAAATGTTCTGAGATGAAGGAGTCAATTAATGGGGGTTGATGGTTGAACGAAGGAGTAGAGGCGATGGAGTAACTTACCAAGAGTGATGTTTAAACGTAGAGATTCCGCTTAGACCCTCTCTGGATGGAAATCTGGCACAAATTTGTGTGATTACCAAAGGATCGACGGAGTTGAACAAGGGGAGATGTGTTGGAATGTCTGCGAGAGTAAGGAGGAAAGACAATTAGAACAAGGTCAGGGGATACGCACTATGGAGCCGAATAAGGTTGAAATTCAACCAACCTTAGGTTGAATAATACCTTTCAACCTAATTTGGGTGCACTTTAAGTTGATTCTGGCTTCAACCTACAGAATAGGATGAATATCAGCATGGTCTTTTCAACCTATAGAGGATTCAATTTGACCATCCCTTCGCCAGGCGCGGAATCAACCTAAGGGTGGTCAACCTATGGCGGGTTGAAAATCACCATTTTGTTCCTCGCATATAAACGTGGAAAGGTATATAAGGGCTCTAATCCTACATCTATTTTGACAGCTGACTGCCCATTCTCATCGAAGAGGATGTGGTATGGAAATCTTAAGAACCCGTTCTCAAATCACCCCTTCGATTCACCTGGAATCAAATTGACGAAAATTAGGTAGTGAGATATGTGGGACATCAGGTAGGCAAGGTTGGTTGCTTCGTCATGAATTCGGTAAGAATTTGGTAGGCTCAAGTTGAAGTTCCAAATTCATTACATATAAATATTTGGATGTGCCGCTGGTTCTTCTTTGCCGCTCGGATTGATGTTGGGGCCTATTGGTAGCCTAAATAAATGGGTGAGTTATGTATGATCACCGGAGCTCCGGGTTACATGCTACGGGTTAACGCCAGTTGCAGCGTCAAATGCGCGACGTGGGAGCAGTGACGGGATGTCACGTGTGCGTGCACTGGTTCGTTTTGATCCGACCTCTTTCGTCCTTCGTTCTCCTCCCTCTTGCTCTTCGTGGAAGGCCGCTGCACTCCTGGCTGTGCTCTCAAGACTTTCTACTGTTGTTGCTCGCTGTGCTGGGTCTGGTGGCTGTGATGGGAGTGAGGGATTGGGGGACAAGGGCCACTGGTGCGTGTCTTTGTCTTTCACTGATACCCATGGCTATGTTTCTCCTCGAATGGGGGTGCTGGGCAGTGGGCGGACACCATTGGGGCACGGTGTGGCGGCCGAGATATATGCTGGAGGCAGGTGTGGGCATGCGGACAGTGCGTTTGTGCCGAGGCACCGCAGCGGGTGCTGCTTTCCTGGAGCGGGGGGGTGCGCATTCATGGTGCTTCCAATGAGTGTCTGCATGCGCGAGCACTGTGTGGGTGCATTGGGCACCCGAACTGAACTGGGCTGTACCTGTCCCATTTCTCGCGCGGAGGAGTGCATCGCGCTGCATCATCTTGGTCGGCAGCGTGCACGCCCGTGGTATACCTCTGCTGTTGGGGGTATGACATGGCGCAGGGGGATGTCGACGCATGTGTGGTCGCTGGTTGTGTGTCGTCGGTGGTGCTGACGTGGGCGAGTTTTCGCTGACCTCCTCCGGCCCCTCTACCTTTATCTCATCTCTTGACTTTTTCCTTCGCTTTTCCTTCGCTTCCACTCGTCTTACTATACTTCCCCTTTCCTCGCGTCCTTCTTCATCCCACTAAGCTGTTTTCCCATCTGCCGGCAACTATCTGCGCCAACACCAAGCCCTCTGCTGCTGTGGGACGAACCCCGCTTCACCCTGTTCAAACCCAGAGCTACCCCTCCGCCGACGCCGCTCCTCCGCCACGGCGCCCCACAATCTGCCAGACGCGCCCATTTATCACCCGGATCTCGCACATCTTCCCCTTTCCCAGAATCCTGCGACACAAACTGCTCAGGCCGCTTTCAAAATTCTCAAGCGCCCTACTTAGGCCAATGACCACATCATTCCTCAACATACTCCGGAGTCAACGCGCTCAAACTATTTACTCAACGTCCTAACCCGCCCTCGCTTTCACCACCGTCAAGCTGAGGTCCGGAGAATCAAAACCGAAATACTTACGAAGGCCATCTAAAATTTTCTCGGTGCACAATCGGTTTAACCTCAAGGCCGCAACGCGTAGACCAGATCACAAATCCTCAAGCCGTCAAGGTCAAGTTCCAATTCCTTGCTGACTTCGCCTCAAATCGCTATCAACATCTCCCGTTGGAATCACCTGCTAACTGGAGCCCGTTTCTGCTTTCAATGGCTCTTTGCTCTCTCTTCAACTTCTGCTCTGATTCCAAGTCAATTGTGAACCTCTTGAACACACCTCAGAAGGCTATCCAGATGGGATAATGGAGCTGGAAGGCGAATGTAAAACTGTGAGACGCAAGAATTCACTTCGGATTGTCATCATCTGACCTAATTCTGACAGTGGGCGTCCGCGATGCCCCGCTCCCTATCTCTTACTACTACTGTTTTGACCGTAGCATGTCCTGTGGTACCGTAGAGCCCGCGAATCCATTTTTTCAGTTGGATTTCCACCTGTTTTAGGTTCCTAATCAATCTAGCAGCCCCATGAGATACAGTATAAGTTCAACCAAATCCTTGTTGGTAATCAACCTAACAGCCCACGGAAATGCAGCAAGGTATAGGTTGATACGAAATATCCTACTGTAGGTTGAAAGACAGCCGAAAATACCCGGCGGACCATAGGATGAAAGCGGAGGCATTTAGGTTGATCTTCTGCCTAAACGCATCATCCTATAGAAGGGTTGTGGATCAACCTAAGACCGGTAAAATTCAACCTATGGACGGCTCAATTGTACCCTGACTCTGGTTGATATATAGGTTGAAAATCAACGTGTACCGCCGCCCCAGAGTATACATTCAGACATCAGTACTAACCTCGGAGATGATGAATCTAAACCTCGAAAGCGCGCAGGATCAGGTGGGGCGAAGAAACTTTCGGGAAAGTTGTAGTTGATGGGCGGAACGGAAATATTCAGATTGCGTTGAACCTGGAGTTAGGATCGCCTTAAAGAGGGTGTGGTGAACATTCCCGAGGTTCATAAAAGTGTAGAAAATTTGAAATGGAAGGAACCTTCGATTGGAGGATTGGGCGGGGTCGGTCGAAGATGGTGGGTTGGAGAACAAAGGTGGAGGAGAGTTCGATGGAACGATCAGAGAGTCTTGATACGATTTGAGGGACCGCGCAGTGAAGGAAATGGCGGGAAAGTGCTTGACAACATTTTGAGTTGTCGGCGGTTAGCCGACCAAATCCGGCGTCGGGGATTTTGGACTTCCAGCCTCAGTGGCGAGCGCTGATGGCGTGCCTCCCGTCGGTTCTCCGGGCACCGTCCCGCGTCGCCCGTTGGCTCAAAATATCTGGATGTTTGTCGTGCATTGCTATAAACAGCTTTATTTCAGGTCTCAACAGCCCTGAGATTTATATCTATAGCACCCTTGTAATTCTATCAGAACGGCATGGAAGCCGTCAGGAAGCTGTCACTGCAGTCAAGTGACATAAATTGATAGCACAGTCAGCTCTCGGATCTTGTCGTCTCCCACCATGGCTGAGGTACTAGGGATCGTTGAGGCCGGACTCAGTCTTCTGAGTACTGCACTGAAGGTCAAACAAGTCATTCAAGATGCACACAAAGCACCACAGGAACAGCAGAAACTACTGGCAGAGATGGAGGATCTCAAACTACTTCTGGACGAGCTCCGTCGCCACATCATTGCTAATCCATCCGCGGGTGTTCTTCGGCAGATGGCAGGTCCATTGACAAACTTGTGCAAGGATGTACAGGACCTCACCGAAAGGTTGCAACCGTGGAAAGGATCGATTGGAAAACTCAAAAAAAGAGTAGCATGGCCAATGAGCAACAAAAAGAAGACAGATGAGGATGTCAAAAAACTGGAGCAATTCAAAAGCCTGATTAATTCTTGGTTAATACTGGACTTCTGGTATGGTGGGTTGATTCTTGTGCAAGTTTTCTTCTGAGTTTATTGCTTCCAGGGATCAAATGGATGGTGATTGTCAGAATCTTTTGTTCATTCAGATATTGAACATTTTCAGCTGCTAAACGGAGTGCAATAATTGAATGGTTGTCCCCAATCAATTTTTTTGTTCGACAACAGGACATTTCCAAGAATCGGCAGTTAGGAACAGGTGAATGGCTGCTCAGCGACCCGAAGTTCAAGCAGTGGAAATCAAGCACTGGAGGAATTCTGTGGTGCTCTGGAATACGTGTGTAACACCAGCATATTATCAGTGTCTCAGTCTGAACAATATGCATAGCTGGTGCTGGGAAGACTGTTCTTGCGTAGGTCCCAATTCTACTGATTGGTTCTGCTCATGTATATGATCATAGCTCTCTTGTAGTAGACCATCTAAGTGGCCTCCAAAGCAAGGATATTGGAGTGGCATGCATCTACTTCAACCACAAGGAGACCCAGGTCCAAACCCCGGACAATCTGCTTGCAGGACTTTGGAGACAGCTTATCCCAAACCAACCTCTTGGTCCTGTGCATGAGCTGCATCAGAAACATGCTGAGAAGAAGACAAGGCCCTCATACAAGGACATTCAGAAACTCTTGTCTTTAGCACTTCTCAGGTTCACACAGGTTTATGTTATTCTTGACGGGGTTGATGAATATCCAGAGAATCAGTGGGCTTTACTAGCCCAGGACCTGCGTGACCTGGGACGTCTCAACCTCTTGATCCTGTCACGGCCCCATATTTCTCCATCTCAGCTGTTTTCGAATCCTGTAACACTTGAAATCTGTGCAACACAGAGAGATATTGAGGCATATGTAGAGGCACAAATCCAGTTGTGTAGTCGCCTATCTCAGCATGTCAACAAGGAGATGGGGTTAAAGGAGCAAATTTGTTCAAAAATCAGCAATACTGTTGATGGAATGTAAGTCCAGTAGTAATCCCAGGAAATCATTTAACCAGTCACCCTATCAGGTTCTTGCTCGCCAAGCTTCATATTGATTCTTTGCACACAGCAACGAATATAAAGGAAGTTCGACAAGCTTTACAAGATCTACCAACCGGTTTGCACCACATGTATAAGAATATCCTTGACCGGATCAATACCCTCCCCCAAAACCAACAGGAGCTTGCACAATCAGCACTTATGTGGGTTGTCAATGCAAAAAGACCTCTGACCAGTGTCGAGCTATGTGAGGCTCTAGCCATTGAACCAGGAACAAAAAAATTGAACAAGGACAATATCACTGATATTGCTATCGTCCTTTCTGTGTGTGCTGGTTTGGTAATTGTGGAAGAACACAGTTCTTTGGTCCGACTTGTCCATTTTACTACCCAGAAATATCTGGATGAAATCCAAACCAAGGAGCTTACAAACCCACACATTAAAATCACACAGAGCTTGCTAACATATATGCAATTTGAGCAATTCTCACACAAAGAAGCCATTCTTCGGGATAAGAGGCCACCTCTTCTTCAATATTGCCAATATTGTCTGGTACATGCTCAACAGTGTGAAGAGCAGTTGAGAGATACCATTCTAGAGTTTTTGAAAGAGGCCAAGACATACCGGGAACAGTGGTATCGGTATCCATTGGAGTGCCAGTCTCTTCCATGGACCTTTAGTTGGTGGCCTAATTCTCCATCGTCTTTATGGATTGCAGCCTTGGTGAATATGGTGAAGACAGCAAGTTATCTCTTGGAATATGCTGGAGAAAATGCTGACACCGAAGTGCTGGCTGTTGCGGCATATTATGGCCACGGGGATATATGCCAACTCCTCCTTGACAAAGACGTGGATGTGAATGCAGATGGAGGGTCCTTTGTAAATGCGGTCCAGGCGGCAGTTTATGGAGGCCATCCTGAGATTGTTCAGATCCTTCTTAACAAAGGGGCAGATGTGCATGCACAAGGAGGAGAATATGAGAATGCACTCCAGGCAGCAGCTGTGAAAGGCCATTCCGAGATTGTTCACATCCTTCTTGACAAAGGTGCAGATGTGAATGCACAAGGAGGGCGGTATGGACATGCACTCCAGGCAGCAGCCAATGGAGGCCATCTCGAGATTGTTCAGCTCTTCCTTGACAAAGGGGCAGATGTGGATGCACATGGAGGGTACTTTGGACATGCACTCCAGGCAGCAGCACGGGGAGGCCATTTCAAGATTCTTCAGATCCTTCTTGCCAAAGGTGCAGATGTGAATGCACAGGGAGGAGAATATGGAACTGCACTCCAGGCAGCAGCTGAGGGAGGCCATCTCGAGATTGTTCAGATCTTTCTTGATAAAGGGGCAGATGTGAATGCACAGGGAGGAGAATATGGAAATGCGCTCCAGGCAGCAACTTCTGAAGGCCATCTCGAGATTGTTCAGATCCTTCTTGACAAAGGGGCAGATGTGCATGCATATGGAGGGCACTTTGGAAATGTGCTCCAGGCGGCAGTTTACCGAGGCCATCCCAAGATTGTTCAAATCCTTCTTGACAAAGGGGCAGATATGAATGCACAGCCTCAGGGAGGGCCCTTTGGAAATGCACTCCAGGAAGCAGTTTACGGAGGCCATCCCGAGATTGTTCAGATCCTTCTTGACAAAGGTGCAGAAGTGAATGCACAGGGAGGGTATTTTGGAAGTTCGCTCCATGCAGCAGCCTACACAGGCCATCCTGAGATTGTTCAGATTCTTCTTGACGAAGGGGCAGATGTGAATGCACAAGGAGGAGAATATGAGAATGCACTCCAGGCAGCAGCTGTGAAAGGCCATTCCGAGATTGTTCAGATCCTTCTTGACAAAGGTGCAGATGTGCATGCACATGGAGGGTTCTTTGGAAATGCACTCCAGGCAGCAGCGTGGGGAGGCCATTCCGAGATTGTTCAGATCCTTCTTGACAAAGGGGCAGATATGAATGCACAGCCTCAGGGAAGGCCCTTTGGAAATGCACTCCAGGAAGCAGCCTACCAAGGCCATCTCGATATTGTTCAGATCCTTCTTGACAAAGGGGCAGATGTGCATGCACAGGGAGGGGAATTTGGAAATGCACTCCAGGCAGCAACTGAGGGAGGCCATTCCAACATTGTTCAGATCCTTCTTGACAAGGGTGCAGAGGTGGATCCACTGGATGGCAATAAGCTCCATGCAGCCACATAGGAAACTGGTTGGGTAATCATCGTTTACATACAATTTTTAGGTTATTTAAACTCATGTATATGAAATATAACTCATGGTCCGACCCGAGAGCCTGATAACTAGGTGGAGGGTGTATAGTGTGCTGGCCTCCTCACGGACATCCACTGTCAGTTCTGTTTCTGCCACCCGGACAATGAGGTGGTTGATAATTACTGGCCTCAACTTAAGTTTCTACCTCACACTTGATGTTCATCACACTGGGTGAACAATTCCAGTTCTTTACGCAGTTTTTTCAGTGGAAATAAGAGCGCCGCGGGGCGCTCTGCACCCCACTGCTTTGTTTCGAATTTCAGGGGTCATGATGATGTTAATCTGGAAGAAACTGTACAAGCTGTTGAGACCCGAAAGTCGAAACAGGGCTGTTAAGTTTCATGTGCACGGTAAGTCTCGGCAAGTTTCGGCATACTCGGTATCACGAAGCCGAAATGTTTTTGGTGTGGTGCTGCCGCAACACATGATACCATCAGCGGAGCCAAAAAGGCCTCGCACAGGCATGCACATAATTTTGTAAAGAGGGAGAATACTGTTTGTTTCACACAAGTTTCACACCTATTTCTCCCCTGAAACACAACTCTCTGTAAATCTTTCTATCCATGTGCCAAAATCCATCTCAATTTGTACACTCTGACCGCCAGACCAGTGGTACTGTACACCGCCTACCTATATAGGAGATGTGTCCTGATGCCTTTGTAGCTTAACTGCCAGAGTTTCCTCTCATCATAGCTGGTTCAAAATTTCAAGAGGGAGCCGTCGGTTGGACTCCCATCGAGGGCGTGAGCTTTCATTGTCTTCTTTTTTGTTCGTTTTCCTTTCCTAATTCTTCTACATTACTGTACCATTTCGACCGTAGATTCAGGCCTTGTGACCTGTGACCCATTAGATTCAACTTTCAACAGATTCAAGATGGGCCGGGACCTGTGACCACAATTTTTATGATTCAAAACATTCAACTGGTGGCATGTTGGACTTGGGGTAGATTCACCCAATAAACCTGTAAGGGAAAGTTTCGAAGCAGAAAATGCACAGAGGAGGAAATCCTGCAAGAATTCACGATGAGAGAGCGAATTCTTTTGCACCGGAGGAAAATTGGAATTTTCGCACCGCGGCCGGGCAAAACGGCCACTAATTCAAGCTCCCTGGTGACCTGTGACCTTCATTAAATAGCTTCAATTCACCAAGGGATGTGACCTGTGACTTGAATCTACGGTCGAAATGGTACAGTATTATCGCATCTCGCCTAAGGCTTGGTCTCGCCCTGGCTTTCCGCAGCATTGTGTCCAAGGAAAATATCGACGTTCGTAGTGCGCTGTGTGTGTTCTATTGGAATAGGTGCGACGAAGGCACATGCCTTCGTAGCTTAACGGCCAGAGCCTCCTCTTATCCGTCGGTTAGTTGCAGAGAATTATGAGGAAGACGTGGGTTCGACTCCCACCAAGGGTGTCCGCCTTGATTCGCTTTTTTTTTGCGTTTCTCTCTCGTACACCGCCGTTCGGTTGAAACCTTTTCTCGATGCTTGCGGCAACATGTTTGGAGATGTAAGTTTGATCACTGATAAATGTTGCTGCAAATGTTTCACAAATGGCAAGATTGTCAATTCTCAATGTTTTTCCAAGGTCCTGTTTTCTCAATATCTAGATGAACCTTGAAGAAACATTTTGGGAACATCGGGTCAACACAGCTTCAACCCAATCCTTTTTTTTTCTTTTTTTTTCATCGCGCTCGTTTGGTGGGGTAAAATAGAATGAATTATTGCTGTTTGCATAAAAGTTGGCACAGCGATCATTTTGATCGCGTTTTCATGCGCCAAAGTAAATCAATGGTTTCTCGCTCAATCCTTGGCCGATTCGGGCGGAAGTATATGCTAAATTCACCGTTTGAGCAGCTGCATCGAACGCCGTGGGTTTCGTGAATTTAGGTCAAATTTTCATCCTTTCAATTTCTGGGAGCCAGATTCCGGCGTGTGAATTTACTAGCAAGATGGAGGGCACTTTGGGCCATCTCCAAAGATGAAAAATGTTGACATGCCTTCTATTTACAACCTCCCCAAGTTTAAGACCGGTCGGACATGAAATGGACGCGTCGCGACGCGCCGAAGAAGCCCGATCAAACGCGTCACCAAGTCACGCGTTACCGTCCTTCTTTGCCTCTTGCCGCCATGCCAAAGGGCAAACCCATTTCGGAGGACCTGAGATGGGCCATTGTACGCATGCATGCACTCGGTGTGCCCGTTTCCATCATCCACAACTACACGGATGTTAGTCCACGCCAGATCTACCGCATCGTCAATCGCTTCCAAACCACCGGGAAAGTTTTGACCGCAAGTCAAAGACGAAGAACTGGGCGTCCTCGCCACCTTAGCTCGGACGATGTTGCAGTAGGCCTTGCTCCCCTGTACTCACTCCCAAATCTTCAATTCTTTCCTTCAGTATCTTCAAGGCTGTCTGGATCTAAGTTGCGACAAATATCTCGATGAGCTTCAACTTGGTCTTCAAGAAACCTGTGGGCGTATCGTCTCCCAATCGACCATCTGGCGTGCTCTGAAACGAAGTGGGTACACCATGAAAAAGGTAATGGAGACTCTAATGTTACAGTGTTCAAAACTGATCTTTGCGTAGCTAACACGTGTTGCGATTGAACGCAGTGCTGTCAAACGCTCTAAATTCAAGTACAAGATAGGCCTTTACTACCAGCCTCGGCAGCTAGTTTTTGTCGATGAGAGCTCCTGCGATCGGCGGACCTCATATCGCGGCAAGGCCTGGGCGTTTCGTGGGCAGCGTGCGGTTCGCAAAGCTTTTTTAATTCGCGGTAAACGGTATGTACCGTGCTCCTTCATGTTGCACTTTATTTAAATTTCTTCAAGCTACTCTGTCCTCCCTGCGATCTCCCTGGATGGTATTCTCTATGTCAGCATCGTCGAGGGCTCGTTCATAACCGAAACCTTCGCCGAGTTCATGGAAGGCCTCTTGGACAAAATGAACCCTTTTCCCGGTCCCAACTCGGTAATCGTTATGGATAATTGCCGTATCCACAAGGCGGATGAAATACGGGAGATGATCGAGGCGCGGTAGGCACCTTTTCTCCTTGCCCTGTGCTTTCCTTGATAGTTTTTCAGTGGCATGCGCTGCCTGTACTTGCCGCCGTACTCACCTGACTATAACCCGATGGAACCAGGATTCTCGAAGATGAAAGCCTTCATCCGGCGCGAGGGGCAGGCTTTCCGAGCCGCAACAGAGGCAGACGATGACAAGGTTCAGGTTCTTACTCAACTCCACAGAGCTGTATATAGTATCACACCTCAGGACGCAGAAGGCTGGTTTCGCCACTCTGGCTATTTCTAATACATCTTATTGCTCCAAAAAAGTTGTGTTGATTACGTGCCAAGAAGCAATTACAAATGATTCAAACAAACAATTCAATGAGCAGCCCACGCCACCTTACGCTCCGCCTCCTGTTTCCGGATTTTCTTGCAGTCCAGCTTCGCATACTTCATTACCAGCTTCGCCACACCAACACTCATCCCCTCGCAAATCTTTTGCAGTTCCTTCTCGCCGTCCCCACCGAGATCAAAAATTTGAACCACTCGAGCAAACCCCTGTGCTCGAAGTGCGGAACCCATGTCCATCCTCCCCCCGTTCCGAAGTATCAAGGTCCAGTAGCCAGTCCTCAATTTTGGGGAAGAGAGTGGGGGATTCGTCCTCGTCGTCGGAATCTGCGTTCGATTTCGGAACAGCAGCGGGAGCGGGAGGTGGCGGAGGAGGCAGAGGAGTGTAGAATGTATGAGGATAGGGTCCCGGGGGAGGATAATGTGGGTATTGGTTGACGGCGGGGGCGGTATTATTCTGACGGCGCGATGTCGGTGCTGCCTTCGTACCATTTTTCAGTGGTAATTCGAGTACCTCCGGTGGCTGCGATGTCGATTTATGCACCCCCTGCGACTGCAAACAGTCAGTTGTGCATACAAAGGAATTACAAATGAAGAAGACATACGCAAAGGAGACTCCATAAGCTCATGACCTCATTCGACAGCGACACATGCTCGCCATTCGCCGCAACAACGCAGAAGCTCCCATGTGTTCCGCATTTGTGTTCCGCCTCGAGCTCGCGAAGGTACTGAGGTGCTGTCTTTTTCTTTCCACTTTGCACTTCCACAGCCTCGTCGTCGCTAGAGTCGGCCTTCCTCGACGCCTAGCGACAATATTTTTAGCGCGCATAAGGAGTTGAGAGCCGAAGAAGACTCACCTTTGATTTTGGCTTCTTAGCAGCTTTTTTGCTCTCTGGTTTCTCCGAATGTTTTGGGCGTAAATCCACGATGGTAACTTGCAATGGCTTCTTTGACGGGTTTCGCGAGCTAGCACGAGCATTGCGCTCCTCCCGTACGGCGTTGAAGAGTCGGATGAGGTGGATGGGAGTGATAATTACGCGTGGTAAGACATCCTTAGTCCAATGGCTCAGTTTATACCCAATTTGGAGGTCTCGGTGCCGGATATTCATTTCGTCCGCCAACTTCTGCGTAAATTCGACGTGGGTGGTATCCGACGAGAAGGTGAGGGTGTCGGTCGCGGTAGGAGTGACGGGGACAACGAATTCAGCATCGAAAACTAAGGTGAGTGTTAGATTATTCCGCGAAGAAGGAATGAAAACTGCGGGCGCACTATTGTCCTCTTTCTCCTCATCCTCATCGGAAGAAAGTTCGTCATCGTCCATGCGATCCTATCTATCTAATCCAAATGGATGGTGCCCCATCCCACATTTTCAGGCCTTTTCGTGCGGGTTGGGGCACCATTCTTGTCTAAAATCTTCAAAAAAAGTCATCATTTTCACGGGTTGGGGCACCATCCTTGTTTAAAGTCTTCAAAAGGTCATCATTTTCGCAGGTTTGGGGACCATCGGTGGTGCCCCAACCCGCGAAAACGGGTCATTTCCACGGGTTGAGGCACCATCCCGTATTGGGGCACCATCCATCTATAAGGCTTGAAATCACCTTATAGACGCAGTTGGTGCCCCAACCCGCAAAAAACAGGCCATCTCCAGGGGTTGGGGCACCGTCCATCTATAAGGCTTGAATTCACCTTATAGATGAAAAGATGCACACTATCATGTCTGAAATTTTGAGATATAAAATCACCGTTTTCAATGTGTTGGGTCACCACTCCATCTTAGATGCAGTTGGTAAGATAAACACAGAGATGGCGCCAGATTCCTTCTATAAGACCCAAGTTCGGATTATAGACCCAGAGACGGGACCAGATTCGACCAGACGAGGTCCTTCTCATAGCGGCATCAGAGTTTTCTATAAGCCCCAAGATCATGTTATAGACACAGAGACGGTACTGGATTTTACCCGTCATGAGAGGCGTGGTGCTGAATTCTGTCTATAAGCTCGCAAAGAGCCTTATAGATGGAGTAGAAAAAAGTTGTCAGCGTTCACATCTATAAAGTAGAATCAGGCGCTATAGAGTTCACTTGCCACCTGCGTCAAAATCTTTGAGTGTGAGCTCCGCATTATAGAATCTCAAAATCTTTAAGCGTGAAGTCGGCATTATAGAATCTGAGTGCGCAATTTTTCAAGAAATCTATAAGAACAAAATATCTGTCATGGAGTTTCATCAGAAAGCATGGAAAGTAAGCAGGTATAGATGCAACACACCTAGTTAAATTGCCCTGCCTGGAAAATTGGCAATGCCACTGATTGGCATGGAATTGCCATTCAAATTCAGGTTTGGGCTGAGTTAACTAGGTACCAAGAGTGATAGAGCCAAGAGTGCATAGAATTCACAGAAATAAAGTTGAATTGAGCACCAGAAGCATGAGATGAAAGCGGAGGACATGGAGGAAGGAGAGAACGAGGTGTGTCGTCAGGTGATCAAAGTCAACGATCTGTCATCGGCTATATGGCGGCTGTAATGCCGTAGACGGTCACATTAGTGACTGTACCGAGTATATATACCTGAGCCCGAAATCTTCTGGCCTGATCTTTAACCCCCAGCATCGCCCAAACTCCGACTTTGCTTACATAATATTTCTACCCCCCATGGCTTCCTAGGTACGTAGAGACATTTCAGACATCTATAAGGCTAACCACACCCTTATAGACACCGCCCTCTTCCCAGCTTGTTGGTCTGAGGATCCACAACAAATCTATAGCACTAACCCACTTATAGATAGCTTCTCAGCCTCCTCGTGTGCTCAATGTTCGTGTGGATCTTGTCACCACCAGAATTCTCGAGTCAGTTGGCGTCGCAATCAATACTGAGCTGAAGCTCTATATCTATCTATCTAATCCGAAAATATGGCGCCCCAGCACATATTTCAAGGCTTTTTAGAGCTTATAGATGCATGTTCTGGCACCAAATTCCTGTCTTAGGGCACCAAATGTTCGTGTTTGGGCACCAAACTTCCAAATGGTCAATATTTTCACAGTATGGGGCACCAGTATTGGTGCCCCATACTGGTGCCCGGTTCCCCGAGAACAGGCCATTCTCCAGGAATGAGCAGCAACGATTGGTGCCCCATTCTATGGCTAGAGGGCTGTCTCAAGGATTAATGTGTCTATAAGGGCTGTAATAGCGTTATAGACACAGAGGTGGTGCCAGATTCCTTCTATAAGGTCTAAGCTCACCTTATAGACACGGCACCTGTCTTTCCCAGATAACAGAGTAGACTGCCTTAACCTTGTACCCCCTAAGGTTATGGAAGGGTCCTAAAATTTGGCTGGGGTACCTCACTCTGCTCACCCCACGGGTTTTTTGGGGTACTTTGAGGGTACTTTTTACCCTTTTCGGCGCATTTGAGGTGGAGGGGGAGTACATATGGGGTAGGCGCAGTGGATAGTAGACACCGTGGGGGTATAGGTGTACACCACGGGGGTATAGGCTACTATGAGGGTACTTCGCGACGATTTTGGTAGACAAACCCGTGCTACGGGCGGTGTATAGGGTACTTGGGTAGACAAACCCGTGCTACGGGCGGTGTATAGGGTACTTGGGTAGACAAACCCGTGCTATGTGCGGTGTATAGGGTACTATGGGACTTTTGGGTAGACAAACCCGTGCTACGGGCGGTGTATGGGGTACTAGGGGACTTTTGGGTAGACAAACCCGTGCTACGGGCGGTGTATGGGGTACTAGGGGACTTTTGGGTAGACAAACCCGTGCTACGGGCGGTGTATAGGGTACTATGGGACTTTTGGGTAGACAAACCCGTGCTATGTGCGGTGTATAGGGTACTAGGGGACTTTTGGGTAGACAAACCCGTGCTATGGGCGGTGTATGGGGTACTAGGGGACTTTTGGGTAGACAAACCCGTGCTATGTGCGGTGTATAGGGTACTCCGCGATCTTATGGTAGACAAGTCGTTGGTACCGGCGGTGTATAGGGTACGGGGCTTGGGGATACGCCGCGATACTTGATCACTACGGTGTAGGGTGCACACCACAGTCGAGGGGGTACACTAACTTACTTGCACCACTATGGCAGTTACTCACGGGGGTATGGTGGTGTGGCCTAGGGGGTACATAACCAAAGAATGAAGTCCACAAACGTGTATTAGCAGACAGGAAATAAATAATACATAGCTCAGCGCGATCCAGTGCAGTCCAGCAAGTATGATATTCGGTATTTCAAAGCAAGGTAAAAAAAAAACGCAGGGGGAGCAGAAGGCAGCAACGAACAGACCCGGGACTAATCATCGTCCTCCCCGCTCGACTCATCCGAAGCATAGGAGTCGATGAGAGCAAGACTCTTCGGCAGCTGGCTAGTCGAGGCACCCGGGGTGAGGAAAGGGCGGTTCGTCGAAGTGGCGGGGTTGGGGATAGAACAGCTAGTGGACGCGCCGGGGGTGAGCGTGGGACCT
Source organism: Mycena alexandri (assembly GCA_029233265.1). Classification (NCBI taxonomy): domain Eukaryota; kingdom Fungi; phylum Basidiomycota; class Agaricomycetes; order Agaricales; family Mycenaceae; genus Mycena; species Mycena alexandri. The sequence continues at coordinate 175,097 of JARJCM010000130.1, read as the reverse complement.
GTACCCCCTTGCGCGCCACCAGTACCCGCCCCACCACCCCCTGTACCCCCTCCACCGCTAGCGGTACCCTGTTTCTCCTTGTACGCGGGCGTGGGGACGGGGCCTTTGGCGGGTGGCTTCTGGGGAGAGTTGGAGGAGCGAATCGCCTCCTTCTGCCGCTCACGCCGCTTGCGCGTGCGCTTGTTATCCGCGGCCAACTGCATAGCAAGGAGGTACCTCTTGTTTTTTTTAGCTGAGAAGGGGAGAGGGCTGCTGGGCTTGTGGGGGGCATCCTCCTCGTCGGAGTCCGAGGTTTCGTGGTGGCGCGTCTTCGCCCTCTTCTTCTTCCCACCGGCGGTCTTTTTCCCCCTCTCGCCCTCACTGTCCTCCTCCGACTCGCTCTCCTCCACCGCCTTGCGCTTCTTTGCCCTCTTGTCCTTCTTCCCCTTCCCCCCAATGGGCACCCACTCCTCCTCCTCCTCCCTGTCGCTGCTGTCGCTGTCGTCGTCGCTGTCCGACACCACCTCGCGGCTCTTCTTCTTCTTCTTCGGCGGCGGCCCCGACTTGGCCCTCGAGCGCGACGGGGCTGGAACGGGCTTCCCCGCTGCTCTCGCCCGTGAACGACGCTTCTTGTCGCGGTTGAGAATACGGAGGTGCTCAGCGAGCTCCTCCGGGTTCATCGCGCTCCGGTCCACGCGGAGCGGCGTTGAGTCACCATCGGGCCGCTTGCGCTTTTTCTTCGGCTGCTTGTCCTTCAACTCCTTCGCCTCCTCCCGACTAAGCCCCTTGTCGCTCCTCTCCTTCTTCTCCTTCTTCGCCTTCTTCGAAACCGCCTCTTTATGCTCCGCCACTCTCGCGTCCGACATCTTCTCCCACCGAAGGCTTCCCGCGACAAGAGCCTCGTGCACCGGACGAATGCGCTGAGTGTTCCCGAGAACGCTCGGGGCTTGGAACGGCACGTCCTGGGGCCATCCCACTAATTCGACGCCGTAGCTGAAGAAGGCCGTCAGTTGTGCAGCGTCATCCAACAACAGTCAGTACTTACTCGGTAAGGAGGTCATCATAATCCCCGTACTTCATATGGAGGTGCTTTCCCATCGCACGGACTGTAAAGGAGATATCAGTGATGGTCAGTAAGAAACTCAATGGAAAACTCACAAAGCCCCTCGGCGATACGTGCAATTGTGTCCTTGCGCAGAAACTCAAAGTTGCCGCCCAGCACAATTACCTCCTTGTTGATCCCGTAGTTGTTGAATTTGACCGCAAACTGCTCTTCGGTAGTGTGGAGAATTTGAGGGAAGAACTTCATTGCTTCCTCCGTCCCGACACATGCTGGTTTGAGGGTGTCGGTGATGGAGGAATGCGCGATCGCGCAGAAGCCGATAGCCCCTGTCCGTTTCCGCAATAATTCCAGCTGTGAGAAGGATCAGGACAGGAGATGTCGAGGGAGAATTGAATCTGATATGTACCTCCTTGTTGATCGTCTTAGTGAATGCCGTGACGTCTCTGGCGGCCGCCGCGTTATTCAGACGAGTGCCGGACTTTTTAAGCCCCCGAGACTCCTCGAACTCGGCCAACAACTCGTCTTGCTCCGCCTGGGTCTGGTCCTCGAACAGGCCTTGCTCCTTGATCATCTTCTGGAGCGCGGGCGCCTTGAGCTTGGTGCCAACGGGGCGCGCTGTAGGGAGGTAAGGTTAGCTAACATCTTTCAGTCACGCCACGTCGACTTACTTGCGTTCACCTCCAGCGATAATTTCCACACTCGCGCATTTTGGAGGTTGTGAGCGCGCTCCCCCACAAGGTTGCCCTTCCCGCGCAAAGCCTTCCGGACGTCGGCCGGCGTCTTGTCAAATTCCTTCGCCAGCTTGTCCGCCGTCTGTCTCATCAAAGCATCGAATTCTGTGACCGCCGCCTCGTACTCCGCCTTCTTGTCCCCCTTCAACTGCCGCTTGAGAGCCGCCTGGTTCTTTTCTGCCTCCGTAAGTTCCACCCGAGGCGGCTTCTCTCTCCCCGGGTAGTGTGGGTCGTCGGGGTGTCGATCCCTCCATGACCCGCCGTCGAGTGTCCCCTCGCGCTCTTTCGACGGCGCCTTGTGTGGGTCGGCTACCGTGGTGGGGGCAGGGGTGACCGTGGTGGGAGCAGGGGTGACCGTGGTGGGAGCAGGGGTGACCGTGGTGGTAGCTTTTGGCGGCGGGGGAGGCGAGTCGTTCGACGGTGGGGGAGGCGCGTCGTTCGGCGGCGGGGGAGGCACGTCGTTCGGCGGCGGGGGAGGCGAGTCGTTCGACGGTGGGGGAGGCACGTCGTTCGGCGGCGGGGGAGGCGCGTCGTTCGGCGGCGGGGGAGGCGAGTCGTTTGGCGGCGGGGGAGGCACGTCGTTTGGCGGCGGGGGAGGCGCGTCGTTTGGCGGCAGGGGAGGTGAGTCGTTCGGTGATTGGGGAGGTGCGTCGTTCGGCGGCGGGGGAGGCAGGTTGTCCTCGTCGTCGGGTTTCTCGGTGTCAGACTGCAGCTGGTCTTCGTCGCGCGGGGGAGGCGAGTCGTCCTCGTCGTCGGGTTTCTCGGTGTCAGACTGTGGCTGGTCTTCGTCGCGCGGGGGAGTGTGGTTCTCCTCGCCGCCGCTCTCGGCGCCATCGGTTCCGGCATCGGACTGCAGTTGGTCGGCATCGTCAGGCGCGGCACCTTTTTTCTTAGTGGGAGCTTTCTTTTTGGGCTTGGCCTTGGTGGTGACGTTCGGCTGGGACTGTCTCTTGGACGCAGCGGCCGCCGCCCTGGAAGGCCTCCCCGTGGCTGTTTGCGAGCGTCGCTTCATTTCTAGTCGAACGCTCAGTCCTTTTTTCATCATCCGTACTGTGAAATGCCACTTACTTGATTCTGGAACAATTTTGGAAAGAGATTACACGAAGAGAAGAAGGTAGAAGAGAAGGTAGAGACTATTCTAATGGTAAGGTTCCATTCTGCGCCGCGTTAAATACCACTTACTGGTTTTGGCGGGCAAGACAGATTTTGCGAGACAGATTTTGCGAGCAAGATGGGACTGAGCCAAAAGACTTCAAGCCGTCAGCTTAAAGATGCGGTTTAATCCTTTCTACGCGACTTACCTTTGCTTGAACTGATTTTGGTGTACACGGCTGGCGGTGGTGCCGGGCGGGCGAATAGTGGTGGTGGGAGACAAAGGCGGGTCACAGCTTTTGTGACACCAAACAAATGACACGTGCATGCACACGACCGCGCACGGACGTACCCTGCACCACGCCCACCTTAGAGTATGCTGCAAGTACACCCATGCCGCGACTAATTGAGGAGAGCACCATTTTATTTTATTCAATTTCAGATATATGTACAGGGACAAAAAGAAAAAGCAAGACCGCAACGGTTGACATCCAGCATTGTATTTTTCACCACTCTCGACCATCCACAACGACCCTCAGGCATTGTCGCGCGGTTTGTTCTCGGTCATGGGGTCGTAGCGGTATTCGGGGTCGACCCAGTCGGCAAGGACCTCTGCAAGATCGTCGTCGAGGGCCTCGTAGAGAGCGTCGCTCTCATTCCCGTCCGACGGGCCCTTCGACTTCGCCTTCGGGGTCCTCTCGACTACCCGCCCACCAATCTTGAGCATCGGCGAGGGTGCGGGCTTGAAGGGGCTTCCGCCTTTAAGGAAGCCGACTTTGAAGGCGTCTGGAAGCCGGTCTTGAACTTGGAGTTCGACGCGGGCGAAGGTGAGAACACGGCCGCCTTGGAGCTCGACGGGGGCGAAGGCGAGTGGAGGTTTGTTTTGGCACGGAACTCGTTCGACCTGGAGGTGGAGGCCGGCGGCGTGGCGGCCAAAAACTTGTTGATGATTTGCATCCGCTTGGCCTGCTTGTCGGCGAGCTCCTGAGCCTCCACCTGCGCATCGGTCTGCTGCTGCTGAGCAGCCAGGGCGGCGCGACGGGCAGCCTTGCCGCTCTGCTTTTTCTCCTCCACACCGGCCTGTATCGCAGCAAGGCGAGTGGCTTTGGCCGCCCTCTTCCTCTCCTCCTCTGCGGCGGCTTCACTGGGGCCGGCCCCAGTGTCGACCGTGCTGGGAGTGACCGGGTAGACAATGCCGCCTCTCGGGTGCGGCGACGACGGGGGGGGCAAGTTGTTAGCCGTCTCAGGCGTGGCCTCGAGCGCGAGCCGTTCCGCGGTCCATTCATTGGCTCCTTGGGCGAAGTAAAACACCTGGCCATTTAAAAGGTCAGCCGCCATAGCTCTGGGGAGGTATAAACTCATTAGGAGACGCCTTCGCAGACGGCAGAACAGGCCTCCCTGAGGCGCGCACATGAGCTATCGGGCGGGATCGATTACCAGTACCAGGAGAGACGTGGACGTACCAAGATGTGTACACTCCAGGACCCGGAGCTAAGGCCTCTTGGCTGGTGACCAGCCAATAGCCGGTCGCAGACGAGACATCCGAAATAGGGTCCCTGTGGAATATTGGGTGGCAGTAGTAATCGGGTGTCGACATCGCGGGGAGGAACAAAGAGTCGTGAACACAGCCACTTTGGTTGAGGCGATCACATGGTCTTACGGAGGACAGTTGGCAGCGGTGGGGTAGACATGTCTACCATACTGAATGCGGCGGTGGGTACACATGTCTACCATACTGACTGCATTCGCGGTGGTGGGGGGGCACGCCTTTTTGCAAAATCAATTCTTTGTTTCCTGGAACGTACTAATCTTTCTCAAAACAACATTTGTAGGTCCCTCAAACACCCCTCAGTATCCCCCGCTTGTTCCCTGGCGACGGTGCGCAGGCATGGCCTTGAGCCAGCGCTCGTCTTCCACAATCTGCAACTCTTGTTCGTACTCGCGAGTCTGGCGACTTGGATGATGAACACCGTGCTGGCGGTAGTACTCATCGTCGCGGCGCATCCTATCCTTGAATCTGATCATGTTTCTGTGTCTGCTAACAGTCAATACGAAGCTCGGCCAGGGCAGCAGCGTACCACTCACTTTTGGCGGTAGGAGCCATCGTGCACACGTTTCTGGGCTGCCGCAGCGGCAGCGAGCTCGGGATCTTCCCGGGCCTTAAGTCGACGTCTAAGCAATTGATAACAGAGGTAAGTGGGGCATCTGGGAGGAAGGTAAGAGCAAGTGTCGCCTGACACACCTAGCCATTCTCTCTCGAGCCTTGTCCCGCAGCAAATCTTCGTTCCTGGCGCCACAGTTCACTCCAGAGGTAGGTGATGATCCAATAAGCATACTTCTCGCGGAATTTGGCCAATGCAAGGCGGCGCGCGGCCGCAGAACGCGAAGGTTGACCATCCCTGTTTTGCTGTTTTTTGGACTTTGGGGGCCTACAAGAAGATAGGGTGGGTCGAAAGCAGTCATAGGCGTGTTTAGAAGTTCATACGAGTCGGAAATGGTGTTGTGGCCGGACATTAGATGGTTTTGTGCACGAAAGTAAAGGGCAGGAGCAGAAGATTTCAAGTAAATACGACCAAATCCATGCCCTTTTAGAGAACGAGTTAAACACCAGCCCTAAGTGGCCCAAAAATCCAGAAATAATTGGGCAGCACGGGAATCATCTATTCCCAAAGACTGGCGACTCACCTTGTTTGGGAGACTTGAGTGGGCGACATCACAGCTCATTTAATGTGAGGAATCCGACAACGTGTTCGCGATCTGTTGCTCAATTGAGCGTGGTGTACCCTCCTTCGTGTTGGTGTACCCGCCGGGAGCGAGTTGATCGTGGGGTTGAGGGTACATAGTTACCCTTGAAGCCGACTTAACGGTGGTGGCGGGGGACACTCGTTGTTTAAAAACACAGAAATTCATTCAACAGTGGCGGTTTCGAGTTCCTCTAAGGTACAAAATAGTCCAGCACCGCTCCCCCATCTAGCCCGCGCCTCCGCCGACTCCCTTACCCGATCCTCCGGGGACAAGCTCGCGAAGTACGCCTCCTCCGACTGAAACCCGTGCTCAATCCAACGAAAGAGTCCGCCCGCGGTGTACTGAGTGAAGGAATATCGGCGCTCTCCAATGCCAATGGGGATGTTGGAATGGAACAGTGCGGCACTGGGAATGAAGAGGGTCGTGCCGGGGGGGAATTCAAGGATTAGTTTGCAGTCCCAGAGAATTAGGTGACCGCCCTTTGTGTAGTCGTAGTGGCCGAGGGCTGTGATGGCACACCATCCAAACGCGAGGTTTCCAAAATCCCTGTGCCCAAGGCAACATGTCCGGGGTCCCAGATTGAAGGTGCATGCCGACCAAATGCTGTTGAGGAAAGGTCGACGGAGATGCGTGTAGCGTTTGTAAAATTTACGCATGTGAGTGGCGTAGTAGTCGAAGAGTCTGGGTGACCAGTTAGCAAAGAGGCCTTGTATAGTATAGCGTCAGACTGCGATCGGGGAAAGGGGCAGAGGGGCACCCACCGGTCGCAAAACCTGCAAGTCGGATGAACGCTATATTGCTCATGAGGGAGCAGAGGACGGCGGTGTTGATGACACCATTCACCAAGGCTCCGGGCTGTGTTTGGCCCCCTCCATAGGAATCGCCGGCGGTGAGCGGGGCGAAGTTTCCACGCCGATGGTACGTGCGAGCCTGAGGTACTTTGCACTGTGCCCGCGCGGCCTCCATGGCTTCGACGGCGGGGTCATGCACGTCGCGCATCCAATTGGGATTGTCGGCGTGCCCGCCGGAGAGAGCAAAGACGCGTCCGGTCGCATCGAGGATGGGGCGAGCCTTTCTAACGAAGGGGTCAGCGGTTGAAGGGCATTGGAGGTGGTATGCAAAACGCACGGCCCAAGGTACTTAATCAATTTGAACCCGGGCCACTTGGGTTTTGGGCCGAAGAATTCGGGGAGCGTATGGGTGGGGCTCCAGCCCGGCTCCTCGAACCCGACCGCCTCTTCTTGCTTGGATTGACCCTCGTCGCGTAGGCCGATCCACCCAGTGGATGCAACGCGCTCCTTCATTAGCTGGAAGCGGGTCTTGACGGCGGGATCTGCTTTCTTGATATGCTGGGGTCGACGAGCCGGCGGCTGGAGATTAGTGTGCTGTTGAACGGCGAGGGATTTCCGCGCCTGGGCACGTCGACGTTTGGACCCCGCCTTGTCGCGAGCTGAACGAGTGGGCAATGCAGCTGAAGAGGATGACACGTCTTTGGAATGATTTGGCGCGTCGGTGGCGCGAAGCATCGGTGTTTCTTGAGTTGCGGTGTCCGTGGCATCAACCTCCGGGAGGTCGTGATCCTCGGTGGCATCGGGCTCTGCGAGGTCTTCATCCTCTGCTGCGTCGACGGCCAGAAGAACCGCTGTGGCGATGTCGAACAGGGGGCTGTTGATGGGGTCAGTGTCCCAAGGGGAGAAGGCGCGTCCTGAACGCGTCTGTGGGTCGTCAGTATCTTGCTTACACAGCTCGGAGAGATACGCACAACACGAAAATTCATATCTAGCACGTCTAGGACGTCAAGACTCCCTGAAAAGAAGGAAGGATTGAGCAAAAGGTAAAAAAAAAAAAAAAAAACGAGTGGCAACCTCAACGCGTACTCTGGATGACACTATGTACCACCATGGCATCCATTTCTGCGTTGGGCACCAAGGGGGATACGGGGTAGGCTGGGATCTTACCTGGAACGCGGACCGACATGGTGGTCAAGTGAAGAAACGGGGGACATCACAAGTGTCCCCCTTGCACCATGCCGAGCTTGGGCCGGTGACTTTCTTAAGTTGCGGTGTCTACCCCGCGCCACGCTCACCAGGTGCGCAGAGGGTACGAGCACGTGCCTCATCAACAACGAAACAAAATAAACAAACCGCGTGGCTGATTAACAATCCATTCCCGACCACGATGGCCAGGTCGAAAGGCAAAAAATTGGGTGTGGTCGTCCGCCCCCCGCAGGTCCGCACCTCGGGTACCAAGTACACCGCCAACGGGGCCCGCATTAGCGTCATCGAAACTGTAAAACCGACCGGCGGCAAGAAAAGACGCGACGCAGCACAGAAAGAATTGCAGGAGCAATATGCAGACCTCTCGGCCGCGTCGAGATTTGCTTTAAACCAAATACGTGACTTGCCAGGGGAGGAGATGGCTTGGGAGGATGTGCCGGACGAAGGCGTGCCAAACGACCTTGACACCATTTTGGCGGGAGGAGCGGACGGCCTTGTGGAGAGCGGAGCTGGGGGAGAATTCCGGGATACGCTTGAGGAGGGCCTTCGAGCTGAACGCGAGGCGGCGCGTAGGAGGTGTGCTTCCACAATTGTCTCACCAAATTTTGTTGTGATTCTAATAACTATTTCTTTACAGCCGGAAAAACTCGAAGGACCTTCGGAAACGTCGGGACCGTATCGCCAAACAAGCCTATGCGTTCGCGGGCCAGATGGATGACATTACAGACGCCTACATTCAATGGGCTCAACAAGTCCAGGATCGTCTTGATGCTCAGCCACCCCCGGTCCCAGAGGCCGACGTTCAGAAGCAGCTTACGGTGACCGTGGTGGATCTATTTGGTAAGGGTCATCTTCCGTCTTGTTAGAATACTGGTTGTTGTACGTGTTAAATGTGTAATTGACGAATATATTGCTAGGGACATATACAGACCAAATTCCCATCCGCCATTCAGACGCTTTCTATTCAGCCGCGATGGTCTCCCGAGGATTTGTGGCGTGCGCTGCTTATAAGTCCAAAGTTGTCTTCTCGATCCGGCTTCTGGAGATATTCCGAGTCGCACACCTCCGCACTCCACAGCTCTCGATCCATGCATGGATGAAGACCATTGCCGACCTTCATGGTTTGCCCTTCAAACCTTACAGGGCGCAGCAATTCTCTGCCGCGTACGATCTTTACTTGGCCGTCCTCAAGAGGGTGAAACTACGGGTACGGCGCGTGCTGGGGAGGAATGGACCGAAGTGGCGGATGGAGAACTGCTGCCCCTCCTGCATGCTCAAGGTTGAGGACGAGGAAGAGCTTACATTCTCGATCCTGGTCACTATGGACGGCAACGATTCTCTGAAGCGTGTATTCCGACGGGAGGCCGCCGAGTATGACGACGACGGCAATCCCCTCCCAAGCGTTTCGAAGGAGCGGTTTGATCCTCGGGTTGCGGATGCAGGGGGGGACTATTTCTTGCGACGAGAGGTGGTGAACATGTGGGACAAGGAGCAGATGAAAGCTCGAGTGCGTGCTTCCTCCATCTTTCTACAATCTTTTATCTAACATCCCATCACCTGGTATAGGCCGACGCGACCGAGGACAAGTCCCCGTGCGAGGAACGCTGGAAGAATCTGTCCGACGATGCCTCTAAGAAAATGTGGGCAATTTATGATGAAACCGGGGTCTTCATCTGCCTATGTCGACATGGGTTCGTTTTAATGGTAGCGGACATGGTCCGGAGTGGAGAATTGTACGTGATCTTCGGTTCATTTTACTCTGTTACTGACTAACGGCTATTTTGAGGTCTAAATATCCCCTCGCAATGTCGGCGGAGTTAATGGAATCCTTTGGTCGAAACATCGGCGCTGGGTACGATATCTCCTGTGGATTTTCTACAACTTTGTGGAAAAGCTTGCTGGGACCCCGTGCGCTCCTCCAGAACTTCTCTTGCTTGGTCGGCGCCTTTCACGGGCATGCGCACAACCGGCTGTGCCAACTCGTTTTCCTGGCGACCTATGTCCTCGGGCTGGGCCTTGAGGATTTGGAGGGCTGCGAGCGCCTTTTCTCGAAGTCGAACGCCAATGCAGGGTCGGTCCGATACATGAGTGTCTTCCACAGGCTTCAAGCCCTCACAACCTACTTTGAGCATTTCGACACGCACGAAACCTATGCAAACCTCAGTAAGTTCTCCTAATTTCCGGGTAATGAGACGAACACTGAGCAGCCGGTACAGGTAAATTCCTCGTAGACAACTACTGGCAGGCACTTGGTATCCTCAAGACGGAGCCCGCCCTGCACTCTGCCATGTCGGCGGCCGGTATCGACAATGTCGATGTTTTTCCCACTCGCCTTGAGGAGGAGTTCAAGTTCTTGAAGTCGCTCATGGTTGAAGCTGAGGAGGACAGCCTCCAGATGGAGTACTATCAAAGGCTCGTAAACCTTGCGGATCGAACGTATGTTTCGTCTACGATGCTTTCTTTTAAATTCACTGACCCGTCCTCCACCACCACTGCATGTCCCCCACCACCCCCTCTAACCGTCCCCTACCACCACTTCACCCCGACCAACACGTACCCCATTCACTTCCGCCACCACCACTCACTGTACCCCCACCACCACGACACGCGTCTACTGCCACCGCCCCACCACGTACCCCCATGTTCTACTTGCAGACTGAAGCGGGATCTGACAACCCAAGAGGGGTCGACAGCGACTGTGACGGCTAGGAGACATGCTCAGGAGAACTATTCCAAGGCCCTGCTGGAGGTCCAACAGTCTGAGACAAGCATGGGGGTCATCGATCGCTGGGAGCCGACAGGCCCAGAGTGGGCAGAGGCGGCGCACCTCGTGAGCACGAAAAGATATCGGATGGCCCTGCTAAAACTGGAGCGACTGGTGATCCAGCGAATGTTTGAACTGACAAAAATGAATTTGTCACAAACTGGTGCGTCCACTATATATAAGCAGTCAGTTGTCCAGCACTGACATCCACCCAGGATATAAGCTTAGAAAACACATTGCAAAAGCCCTTCAAGCCCGATCCCAGGCCATCAAGAATGCACTGAAGACCTACAACTCAGCAGCATCATCCATTGCCCCCCCGGGTCGTACTCTATCATGGTCGGAGGTGGTTGAGTACGCCTTCCTTGCCGACTTCGACCTCCTCCGGGACCCGGAGAAGGTGGGGGAGGTTCGGGAGTGGGCTACGCCCGGTGCCTGACTGCTGCTAGACCAGTATTTCCGGATTGAACGGGCTCGGGAGGAGATCATCCGGTGTAATGTGGAAATCCGCCGGCTGGTGACCTACATCCGAGATGAACGGGCCTTCCTAGTTTCGGTGGAGGCTGATCTTCAAGTCACCAACCCGGGGCTTGCTTGGTGTGTCCGGCGATACCGATTGGAACGGGAACGATACAATGACATTCACATGAAGAGACTCTCGGCTTTCGCAAAAAAGGCTGGCGCTTCTTTCACCGGAACTTTGGAGCCAGGGGTCCGGGTCCAGAAACCAACGACAGTGAGGGATGAGCCAATGGAGGATGTGGTTAGTCCGGAGGAACAGATTTCTTGGGAGTCATTGAGGGAGATGGAGGCTCTAAGTGTTGAGGATGAAGAGAGAGAGATTGATGATGATGTGGGAGAGAGGGCAGAGGGGGAACAGCTGGCAGAGGAGCTCCATACGGTGTACATGGTGGCAGGGGACAGTGGGGAAGTTTGAATTGCGGAGTGGGAGGTGGTGTGGGGTACACCACCACCTGTTTAGGGTACAAGCTGATTTGAAGGGTGGTGGTGTGGGGTATGCCACTGCCAGTTTAGGGTACAAGCTGATTTGAATATATGCACAAGTTGCTTCACCGGATTGGGTTCACAACAGTAAGATGTAGTTGTTACCGTTACAGCAAGCCCATATAGTGTAGTGGTAATACATGCAGTGTGATTTCTGTGGCAAAATCATGGTACCTGCAAGTCCCTATCTAGGCCACGACCTTGTACCGCCTGTGGTCTGCGGCGTAGCCTATACACTGCCAGTACCAACGACCTGTCCACCACCAAGTCAACGGTTTATCCTACACACTGCACATAGCACTCATTTGTCTACCATAAGCTCGTGGAGTACCCTATACACCGCCCTTAGCACGGGTTTGTCTACGCAAAAGTCCCCTAGTACCCTATACACCGCACATAGCACGGGTTTGTCTACCCAAAAGTCCCCTAGTACCCTATACACCGCCCGTAGCACGGGTTTGTCTACCCAAAAGTCCCCTAGTACCCCATACACCGCCCGTAGCACGGGTTTGTCTACCCAAAAGTCCCCTAGTACCCTATACACCGCACATAGCACGGGTTTGTCTACCCAAAAGTCCCCTAGTACCCTATACACCGCACATAGCACGGGTTTGTCTACCCAAAAGTCCCATAGTACCCTATACACCGCACATAGCACGGGTTTGTCTACCCAAGTACCCTATACACCGCCCGTAGCACGGGTTTGTCTACCCAAGTACCCTATACACCGCCCGTAGCACGGGTTTGTCTACCAAAATCGTCGCGAAGTACCCTCATAGTACCCTATACCCCCGTGGTGTACACCTATACCCCCACGGTGTCTACTATCCACTGCGCCTACCCCATATGTACTCCCCCTCCACCTCAAATGCGCCGAAAAGGGTAAAAAGTACCCTCAAAGTACCCCAAAAAACCCGTGGGGTGAGCAGAGTGAGGTACCCCAGCCAAATTTTAGGACCCTTCCATAACCTTAGGGGGTACAAGGTTAAGGCAGTCTACTCTGTTATCTGGGAAAGACAGGTGGAGAAGGATGGTCGCGTCGCTTTAGCATACATGGCTGCGCAATAAATTTTTTTGTTCTTTGTTTTTTTCTCTTTTCCTTCTCAGTGTGCGGAATCAAGAAGTCAAAGCGTCGATTCAATACAATACGAGTTGAACAAGAGACAAAGATCCTAATTAGGCTCGCTCGCTGTCATGCACATCCATCCCGAACGCACGCATTTTCTGTTGGTGTTGGCGGTTCCGCCAATACAACGCATAGAAATTCTCCGGGAGATTGCCAAGGCTGTCGGATAAACGGAGCCCGGACTCGGGCATGCTAACGAGAGATGGAAGTGTGTTCGCCTATCAAGTCGATCTCGCTCACCTGAGATCTCGCGCGGCAGCTTGATATTCATCGTGCGTGTCGTCGTTCCAGCTGCTGAAGACCACTGGGTACGGGTCCATCGCCCTGTGTACCTGCCTGGTCCATTTCGATACGCACCTCCAACGTTCCGGATGCATCGTTTGCAACTCGGGAGGCGCATACCGACTTCGACGACGATCCCATGCGGACGCCTTGGCAGGAGTAGGCCCGCTGAGTGGGCCCGAGTTGAGCTCGGCTACAAAGGCCTGGAGCGTTTCCACGCGGGTGCGTGGAATGTCGCCAAGACCTGGGATCAGGCTGTCCGCCCTTGCTTTGGCTGGTGAGCTGCGAACCCAAGGCGTTTGTATCACAAGACAATCTGTAGAGCTACATAATCATGATGTGTCAAGCCTTGAGTCGAGTTTTCTACCATTGAGAATGCGAATGTAAATACGCACCGGACCGGCACAGTATTCTCAACTGCCGAAGCTTCTGCTGCACGCGCCTCCGCCATTTCTGCCAGAATCAAAGTAGCCAGTCGCTCGTCCTCTGAGGTACGCGAGTTTGCGGTTCCCATTCCGATACCAAGTCCTGAGGAGTGGTGATTCGTCTCTGCGGGCGCATCATCGATTGGCTGTGGTTTCCACGATACCAGCTGTCTCAATGAGTAGATCGGTAGGTCGTCATCAGAAGACTCAGAGTTGGAGAATTCCCAGCAGACGTTGGATCGAGGACACTCGGCGGCTGGAGACGGCGCGGGTGTGATGACCGGAGATGGCGATAACGGTGAGGGTGGTGATACCGGCCGGGGTAAGAGACGTGTATGTCCCGTGGGCGGGTCTTTGCGCCGCCGTTTGGCCTTAATTTCAGCCCTAGCTAGGTTGTCAGTCTGAGTATCGCAATTGGTCTTGCAATTCCGGTCGACGTACCGCTTGGCTGCCATTTGGATCCGCCTTTTTTCACGAACTTCTGGGTGGCTATCATGCGTGATGAAGACCGGTTGTGCGTCAGACAATATTGTGGCCCACCGTGCATAGTAAGCGGCCGACGCTTTACGATTCCGTTCCGCCTTGACCGCCTTTTCTGCAGCGGAAAGCACCCTAGCGGCAGGTTCAGATGTGTCGAGATGCTTGCTTGAACTTACCGCGGTGCTTCTGTGGAATACTCGTCCTCCGGTTGGGACTTGCGTTTGCGGCTCATGGTGGTTAGGGGACAAGCAATGATGCGGTCATGTGATCGTGACATTTCCATCATCCCCCCTTCTCAAGATGCTCGCGGACGCGTGGGACAATCACATTGCAGCCTCCAGACGTAGGTAGGCCTCACGTTAAGGAGGAATCACACATAACGCCGACGTACTGGGATCGCAAACCGCGAATTGGGCTAACACTCACAAAACCCCCATCAAGTGGACGATCCGGCGTGTTCCTCTTCGCCAACGTGTTGTTGGAGGCGGGGGTTATATTTCCCAGATATGGGGTATAAGTAAGTGTTGCATTGCAGCATAACCAACCACATTGCCAACAGTCGTGCTTCTCAAACCGCGAATTGGGCTACCACCCTCAAAACCCCCATCAAGTCAACGATCCGGCGTGTTCTTCTTCGCCAACGTGTTCTTGGAGGCGGGGGTCAAATTTCCTAGATATGGAGCATAGGTACGCGTTGTATTGAGGCAAAATTCACCACACCGCCGACGGTTGTGCTTCTGAAACCGTAAAATGAAAGTGAACTCACCCCACCACCACCACTCCAGCCATCTGCCCTGTTTGACGCTGCTCGAGAGCGCTGTGGACGTAGCAAACCATTCGCATGTACTCTATGCACCTTCAAATTTAATACTTCGAAGAAATTTCCCGGCACTGCGAACTGCCTATATGCCGAACCGCAATTGGCCATGCGCAACCCACACTCATTACTTTCGGTCTTATCCTTGATTCTCAACCCTAAAGTGGGCCTGGCTTGACTGAAATCATTAGATATTACAAGAGACATCACCCACCTTCATTTAACATTGATTTCTTGGTTTGAAGGTAGCGTCGAGAATGAACGTTCAAGACGGTCAACATGGCCTTAGAGACAAACTCTGTTTTCCGTCTAGTCTCAATGGTTTTTGGATTTCACGCTTATATGGCCCCAAATTTAAATTGGTTGAGCTGGGAGGGATGTATAAAGTTCGTCTATGCTATTTAGACGACCCACCTCAACGTAGGTCCCTTTATTAGTGTAGTTTTCGTCGTTCCTCAAATTTCGACCATCCTCCTTTTGCTTAGATATTTGACTGGGAGCTTCGGACAGCAATTTGAAACCTTACGTCCAGTGTCCAAATCTCCATACATGTCGTAGAAGAGGAGAACGAGGTCGATTTCCGTTTTCCTGCTTTGGCATCAGCATCTGTCAATGCGTGTTAGTCACCTAAACCGAATATATATATATCTGATCAAACGATCAGGGGTGGTTCCTTCTAGTATCCACTACCATTCCATGTCCGCTCAGCGCAACAAGTCGGGGTTGACCGACGCCGAAGAAAGGGAGATTAAATTGGGTGTGTGTTTAGTTCAACCTGCCCGTCTGTCCACATAATAGCTGAGAAGTTATCTTTTTTAGAGGCATTGCACCAAACAGACGGGCTGTACCCGCCACACGTCCTCTCCTGGATCGAATGCTACCAGAGCCGACCCCCTCTGGTGCTGCGCAAGTCGCAGCGAGTCAAAATTGCCGCTAAGAAACTGCGCGCCGACGCGTCCATGGAACTCAGCACGCTCACGTCCAAACTCACGACGCGCAAGTCCAAATTGGCGCGAGGCCCACGTCCGATGAAAGCAGTCTCACGACCCTTGAAGTCGGGGGTTGGAAACATGGATGTCGCCCGCAAATCTGGGCGCGGGAAGGAAAACCGCCCGCCGGCGGGGGTCGGGAGTCGCTCTGATGGTGGAATTTAATACGATTTTGTTCCTCATTGCTCAACCTAAATGCGGCCTGGCCGCCGAACTTTGTTCCTCATTTTTGTTCCTCATTTGCATCCCTACGCAACACTACCGGCAAACAGGAATTCCACGCGTGCTGCCGGCACGCACCACTAGACCGTATTGCCGGAACATGTGGCGGTGCACTTCTTTCCCCTTAGGGAACTACCCACTCGAACTCCAGCCACTCGAGCCATGCGCCGCCGCCTTCGCCCACCATGACCCGCCCGCCTCTGCCGCCCGATATATGCGTGGAGATCGCGCTTCTAGCGTCCCCTCAGACACGAGCTCAACTTCTGCCCTTGTGTCGCGTTGTGTACAAGATGACCGTTCCATTGGTCTACAGGAACATATCAGTGGGCGACAACGCGAACCAACTGGTACGCACATTGGCAACGCGCCCAGAACTTGCCGCCGTAGTAAGTGTTCCCGACGCCGTCATGAATATACCACTTAGATAGTGTTGGAAACCTACAGGTGCAATCTCTCGAGTTTCGACACAGTGCTACCGCACGCATCGACTATCCAGAATGGACGGTGGCTCTTCGCGCCCTAGTCAACCTCCACAAGCTGGTCACCGATTACCATGTCCCCCTGAAGGAGGACATCATCGCTCTCATCACCTTCCGTCTTCGCTCCTTCACCTCCTACTCCACCATCATCGGAACGTGGGCGAATTTTCTGGCGACACAAGGGGAGCTTCAAGAGCTTGTCCTACATTCGGACTTCATGGGCAGGCCCCCGACTCCTCAAGAACTGCCCCACCTCCGCGTACTCAAGGCACGATACGACGACATGGCAAAATTCTCGACGCATTCAGGCGTTCAACACGTCTGGTTCTGGCTCGCGCGTCCCACCCCGGGGATTCCATTCGGCACTCGCAATCTCGCTCTTTTATCACAGTGGCAGGCACGCCCCAGCACCGTGCGTATCAACGGTCCACAGGTATTGGCCTTATTGGAGTTGGCGCCGGCAATGCTGGGCGGCGTCCGGCACTTAGTGCTAGACGAGCATCGCCAACTGTCCCGGTTTACTCACGGGGTACGTCGTCTCTCATAGCCATTGTATCACGGATCTAATTTTCCTTCAAGTCGGGTGTCCTTCGCGTTGCCCCCGCACTCGATCGCCACCGCATGCCGCAGCTCCAAGTACTGACCATGGTCTATTCAGCCCGTGAATCGATCTTCCCCAACGACCCGCCCGTTGAAGTGGGCATGGGTACGTATTTCGCACGGGAGATGCGGCCCGCACAGGGACTGCGCACGTTTCATTTTTGCGGGGCGAATGGGTGTGCTACTTGGAAGAATTGGAGGACTTTAGAAGAGTCAGTTTGTGTTACACCACCGCTGGAGCATGCGCCGTGGGATGCACAGCCGGAGTATTCCAATTAATGTGCCTTCGGCGTTTTTCTCACTTAAACAAATTATTTCCAATCGCTTACATGGCACGCAAAATATAAATTCAGCACGCTAATACTGCTTTCTTGTCCCTCCTTTTCTGCCTTACTTCCGGTGCGTCGCCTGTGTTCCTGTCGGCGCGGCAAAAGTAATAATTCGGTTTCAGGTGAACACAAGCAAGTCGCCAACGGAACAATCACACTACGATCATCCAACCCAAGCAACCGTGCGTGCGAGCGCCGTCAGGCATGATTCGGACCGATGCTAATTTGTTTCAGATGTTCGAGCTCGACCGTCTGCAAATGCAGAGGGCCTACCTGATTCGCCGGAGGAAGACTCACGCGGTGGGCTTGAAAGAGAACGAGGGCATCCTCAGGCGCATTAACGAGCTGACGGCGCGGATACTGGCAATGGAGTAGCATGTGAGACCGGCAATGGAGGTAACATGTGAGACCGGCAATTGAATCTACATTCAGTTAGCATTCTTTCCCAACCGAGCGTTCCATCGATATCCCTTAGCGAGTGAGAGATTTCAGCTGCCGTCACCTACCGGGGCGTCGGCTTAAAGTCTGGGCGCACGCTAGCCAAAATGCGCTGGAATTCACTTACTGCCTGAGGCCTCTTAGCTGGTAAGCACACCTCTGTTTATTGAATTTTGAAGCTCAGCCAGAAGTCAGTCAGATGGCTGCTTGCACAAACTGTCAGGGCTGCCGCCCTCAAGAATATCGCTGCGCCGAATGCGCGGTCATCCAGTGCGGCCCGTGCCTGGCCTTGAGCCACGCGCGACTTCCCTTGCATCAGATACAGGTGCGTTGATTGACATTTGAAAATAGCTTGATCGCTCATCTCGGATAGCACTGGAACGGCGAGTGTTTTGAACCCGGCCTCGGGTTTCTCAAGTCATTGGGAGTTCGAGTACAGCTGGGACACGGAGGTGGCGACTGTCCCTCCCCGGGACCTCAGGAGGACTATCGCATCATTAACATGGAGGGAATGCACAACGTTGCCGTGCATTTTTGTGGTTGCCATCAGGCCCTGCCTCAACGTCGCCAACTGATGGATGGGGGCTTCGTTTTGGCGACCCTCATTGGGATTCGCGTTGCAATCGTTGCCCGCTTCGTCGCACAGATCCTGCGGGGCGAGATTGTGCCTCAGTACGAGTAGTTTGGGAATTGAATCCCGTGCAATACAAAATTCCCTCCCCCATTCTCAACTCCGGTGTGCGATGAACTTGACTCCAGTACTCGACGCAAAGGAAAGCCTCAATCAAGTGCGGCGCGGAAAGCGTCCTCGGTCAGGTAAGTACACTTCCACACTACCGACTGTCGGGTGTCCATACTGACGTCTTTCCCCGTGTAGCATCGCCGGAGTTGGACCGCAAAGGACAGCGTCAACGCCACAACACGCCGCCGGGGAGGACACCACCTTCTCTGGAGCGGGTGGAAGGCACGTCGGCCGAGCTCCAGTGGCAGCAGGGTATCGAAAACCTGTTCGCGTGGGCGCAGGAGCCTATCAACTGGGTGAAGTGAGTCATCTTCTGCGCGAATACGCGTCTGCCTCGACAGCCGCGGGATCTAATTATTTTTCAGCCCGCCTGAACCCGAGCTCACCGCTGAGCAGTTGGCTGAAGAGGCCGTTAGAGAGGCCGAGCGCGAGGGCTTCTACCAACACGTTCTCAACAGCGTGCCTCACTATGAGCGCCAAGACATGCTTCGTGATGTGTGTTTGGAGGAAGAACGGCGGGCACGGCAGGAGCAGTGGGAGATGGAAGATTACCGCCACAACGTTCTGGAGGATACCCACAGCAGCTGGACCGTGCTGCGGGAAAATAGGCGGAGGCCTTTGCTTTTGGCCTCTCCTCTGCCTGCTCCTCGGCACAACCAGCAACAATGGACGACGCTGTCGTCGTGGGTATTTGCCGACTCTGAGCAGCTCGTTGACTGAGATATGTTGTCGTCATTTGGGCTGTCTTTCTTTTGGCAATATATTTTGTACCAGTCTTGCTTAACGTGTTAAAATTGTTCGCCGCAGTTCCAAACTAGTCTTCGAATTTCAACTATGCCAAGTTACATTCAGCGGGGTGAGTAGCGAGGACGAGAAGCAAAGCGTATGAATATAAGGAAGACGCATGCTTCCGTATCGAACGCATCGGCGAGGTCCTACAGTGAGGGCCCAGATTATTCCGTGTGGCATTGTTCAGTCTTCCACAACGTAACTAATGCTCTGCTATCGATATGTCGACGTGCTCACACATACTGAAGAACTGATGATTTTTATTTGTATTTGAACGGCTCAGTAATACATCAAGTTCACATTTTAGCCTTAAACAACGGCCCGGTGGCACGCGTTTGAAAAAGGGCGCGGCTCTCCAGATCATGGTCCGAAGGTTCAAGCGCAGGCATTTCGTCGTAATCGTCGTTGTCGTCGTCAATTTCTTCAACGGTGCGGCCATAGGAGTAATTCATCCTATAATTCCAAATAAAATGAGTTTGTTTCTTGGAAGAGGGCGGAGGACATACGCAATCAGACGCCAAGTCTGACAATCAAAGAAGACACAGTGTTCGCCCTTTTGCAGCTCTGTGCAAATGCATCCAGCCAAAAAATCTATGAGAATTAATTCGACTCACCAGCGGCCATTGTGGGTGGAAACAGGAGGTTTGATGGCAGTTTTGGCCGTCTCGGCCGTTGGAAGTTGCCCGGCCCGGCGAAGTGATGAGCAACCGGAGCAAACAATCTGTTGGCTGATTGTGTCGTCGTTGTCGCGTTTCTGGCGGGCGTCCAGGCTGCTTCAGCCTGGACGCCCGACAACGCTACGTCTCCCGAAACGCTCCCTCTCCCTCTCCCCTCGCCCTCGGATACCTCCTTCAGCAGTATGGGAAAGCGACAACACCGCGACTTGGGCCCTGATGCACCCCGCGTTGTCGCAGTACATGTACCTGGCCACAGCGAACCACAGGCCTCGACTTCAAGTCTCCAAACAAAACGGCTTTTTCGCGAGAAGACAAAAATCACACTTGACGGCTCCGTGCACCAAGAGCGCTCAGTTATGATGATCGCCGCCGGCGAGGACGCCGCCCCTAAACTTCGCCCCGATGTCCCGAGGGTACGCGAGCCGATATACGATACCTTCGGCGGCGACGACGGGGGCGAAGATCCTGAGCTCGATAACGACGACAGCGGCGACAGCAAAGCTCGTGAGGCACGCCCATCGGTAAGGCTCACCGATTTCGTTTATCATGCATGTATTAATGCAGGGCCGCAGGATAATCCAGGCCAGCAGTGGGCCGACGACCATTTGCCCATGTATCTCGCAGAGGTCCTCCGTCTGGAAGGCCGCGGGGATCACATCGATTTCGACAAGTGCGCGCGGTGTCAGGTGCGGTCGGCCGACCATCGCTGCAGCGACTGCCTGGCGGGGGGGGAGCTTCTATGTGCGAGTTGTTTGGTGGAGGCCCATCGTCAGCTGCCGCTGCATCGCGTTGAGGTAAGTAATTTGTTTCTGCAATCTTTTTCACCCTAGTAGGTGGCCTTTTCGCGAAAAGGGTGGGCAACGGCCCAGGAACGTTTCGCGAAATTACTGGGCAAGCAATTAAAAGATATAAAAGAGTGACAAGCAGAGGGTTCGAACCCAAAACCTCTAGATTACATCATCCACCCATAAGGTGGTGCTGTAATCAACTGAGCCAAGAGAGCATAAGGATGCATTCAAATGATGGTGATACATCATGCACTCTTCAAGCACAGAATGAGCTTTTAGTGAAGAAAGTAGGTTGCCCCACTCACACAGGTTAGGGTTTGGGTGGTTAAGGCTTGGGTTTGGTTTTGGGTTGGTTAAGGTCTGGGTTAGGTTAGGGTTGGTTAGAGTCAGGGTCCCTAGGATATTGTTATTGCATTTTTGGGGATCTGCTATTTGTGGTCAGAGGTGATCATAAAGCACAATCAAAAGCAGGAAATGGAACAGCAATGATAGCCTAGTTGGTTAGTATGCAGGATGCTGCTGATGCATAGATTATATAATCTGGATTGCATCAGTGCTCCGGTTCAATCCTCTCTTTTGCCACTTATTTCCCACTGCATTATCTTTTTGCTTAAGTAATACTTTCTTCACCTGGGCAAGACCCCAGTCCTTTCGCGAAAGGTTCCTGGGTTGCAGCCCAGTGATTTCGCGAAAAGGTAACTTAATGAGCTGTCTTTTTAGTTGCTCGGTATAACTAACGTCTGCTCTCGCAGTACTGGACTGGGTCCGAGTTCGAGCGCAAGACGCTGAAATCCATGGGGCTCCGCATCCAGCTGGGCCACTGGACTTCCTTCAATCGTCTCTGCTCGGTTCCCACGCCAGCTTCTGGGGACGACTTCATCATCGTTGACAGTAACGGTGTCCACGAAGTAGGACTCGACTTCTGCGGATGTGGGCAGGCAGAGTTGCCTACCGTGCAACTTCTCCGTGGACGGCTATGGGCAGCGACAACGACAAACCCCAAAACGGCGGCGACCTTCGCTGTCCTGCGGCGCTACCAGATCCTGTCCTTCGAGTCGAAGTGCTCGACCCAGGAGTTTTACGAGAGCCTGGCGAGGCTCACGGACAATCTACAGCACAAGAAGAATCGGAACAAGGATGAGGAGAACGCCCGATTGGACAAGAAAAGGGTGCGCATCTATTTAACCCGTAACCTGGATGTTGACACTGTTGTTATAGGATCGTTACCCATCGTTTCTGCTAATGATGAAGCAGTGGCGCGTCATCCAGATGCTGAAACGCGCCGCCTGCGGACACGACCCGCTGGGGCTCAGCAACGTCCGGGAAGGACAGTGCGCTTTGTTGTGCCCCGCCTGCCCCCAGCCGGGGAAGAACATGTCGGTGGGTTGGCAAGATGCACCACCCGACAAACAGTGAGTACCGCGAGCGTTCGCGTCCTCAATCAGATGCTCACGAACTTCAGATTTCTTCACGCGTTGTTCTTGGCCATCGACGCCAATTTTCGATTGAAGCGCAAGGACGTGTCATCAGAGGAGAAGGATCCGGGGCTAGGGAGAGGATGGGCGTTCTATGCCGAGGTGGTCGCGTATATGAAGCACGTCCGTAAGCATTGGAAGCAAAAACAGGATGTACGTACTCTACTACCTCCATTTTACGCACAAGCGGCTCATCATGCCCTCCAGCGCAGCCACTGTGTAGCTCACGACGCGGTCGACAAGCCGGACCGGGAGGCGTGCGGGACTGCGTCCTCTGGGGTCGGTGCGGTCGACTGCGCGCGTCATAACATGAAGCGTCCGAGCGCTGTTGGAGACCTGCAGCTCGGGGAACGGTGCGTTTAGTTTGTGCGGTAACATGCAGAACCCGTCGCTGATGATTTTCAGGTACATTAATATGGATTATATATTCTTTCGGAGCGTCGCGGGCACCGAGCTCGTGCGGTTGTTTGTGTCGTACGATATCGCCTGCCAATGGCATATCCACCTATGGTCGCGCATGGAGCAGTACGAGAATGAGCTCCTCGTCCTCCCTGGCTTCGCTGGTACCCACAAGCGATTCGTCACCTTCCTCGTCCCCAAGTTCCACCTGCCGGCTCACATCGAGGCCTGCAACCTCAAATTCTCCTTCAATCTCACGCGCGACGTGGGGCAGACAGACGGCGAAGCCCCAGAGCGTGGTTGGGCGAACGCAAATCCCTTAGCCGCCAGTACCAAGGAGATGGGACCCGGGACAAGGCGCGACACCCTCGACGACCACTTCAATGACTGGAACCACAAGAAAACCATTGGATTGGGTACGTCTGCGCGGCTTGACATCTCGCTCATCGACGACTACTAACCTCATCTCGCAGGGTATCAGTTGCGCAAGAAGATGCTAAATGCAGTGCCGGAGATGGTGAAGACGCGCTTAGCGCTGTCGGATATGGAGGAATCGTTGGGGGCGGAGCCGGTGGCGGAATGGACGGAGATGGCAGAGAAGTGGGAGGCGAGCTCGAGCAGCCCTAACCCGTTTGAGACGCAACGCAAGGACGAGCATCTGGCGAAGGTGCGGGGTGATCTGGCGGCTGAGGCGGCGCAGCGGGAGGCAGAGGGTGGAGGGGACGCGAGCGATGTGAAAGGTGACATGCATATCACGGAGCTGTTGGCGATGGGGCTGCAATTGGAGGAACAGCAGTACGTCTGTCCGCTACCATTATCCGTACGTAACCACTGACATTCTTTAGGAGAACCCTGGGATTCGACGTAGCGGCGACGGGCTTGCATCCGACCAACGACCAGCGCCGCGCGATGATCGAGCGCACGAGTAAGCTGCGAAGGAAGATCTTCGCCTGGATTGAGGTCCAGATGAAGTTCTTCCCTGGCGTTGCCGACGAGCGCGAGCAGGAGGATAATCGCCGCGCGCGAGCAGCGGAGGCTGAGCCGGTGCCGGGGCTCAAGGTCTCCGATATCGCGTTGTGGCTTCCGTCCGCCATCGTGGGTGCGGGTGGGTGCAGCGGGCGCGTGGTGTGCAAGGACGAGGTGCTTGAGCACGAGTATCGCCTTCGGGTGGGGCAGGCACACGAGACCCTCCACGAGGTCCGCCGCCTTTTGCTCGTGCGCACCCACCTCTACAAGCTCAAGGATACCCACGCGAGGGGGGTCAGAGCAAATACGCGCTCGGCTGACAAGATCGCGGCCCTGAACGACCGTGTAAAGCGCGCGGCGGCTGGCTATCGGACAGCGCGCGCTGCGCTGGTCTCGCTTGGCGGCGTGCTGAAGAGGAGGGATTGGGAGTGGGAACTGTTGCCGTTGAGGGAGGAGGACGTTCGCGGGCTTCCTCGTGCGAGGTTTGGTGACCCAGAGCGGCAGAAGGGGAAGCGCTCGCGCAGGTCGTCAGCGAAGAGGGCAAAGATCACGCGGGAAGAGCGGGAGCTGTCTTGGATATGGATTAGCAGGGGGTCGCAAGCGCAACCTGGGGACGATGCGGCGATGAACGAGGGTAGGTGTCTCGTAGCGAAGGTTGCGAGCGCATTGCTCACGTCTGAATCAGCAGTCCGGATTGAATGGGCTAAGGCTCGCGCGCGCGCCATGCGCTGGAGGGAGGAGGTCGATCTGTTGGAGGAGGAGATGCAGCGGGTGCGCCGGTTTTTGGTGTGGCGGGAGGGCTGGTGGATGGAGCAGGTGGGGCGGAAGCGGGGGCTGGACGTTGCTGAGGCGGAGGGCGAAACTGCGTATGCGAAACGACAGGCCGGAGTGCAGAGGGAGCTGCGCCGACTGTTTGATATAGAGTGGGATGGTCTGCCCGACCTCGTTGCGGCGGGAAGACTGGGGGGGGGGGGTGGATGACGATGACGACACAGGCGCGGTACAGGACGAGGGGGGGGGGTTGACGATGTGAACGCCGACGAAGGCAGTAGTGGAGAAGAGGAGGAGCCGATTACCTTACTTCCTCAGCGCGAGGTGAAGTCGACGTACGTAGACGAGGTTATGACCTACATGTAGATTTCTTTCTACTGCTTTTATCCCACATGTACATTAACACTTGTACCGCAGACGTTACAATTTTTTGTAGATTTTTTTTACATTTTTTTTTGTATTTTTAGTCGCCGACAGCGAGCATGTCTTGGCATTGTACGCCTTTGGATCGAAACATGGTCAAACATTTGATCGACAATTTGGACAACGACAACACGGCGGCGACGCGGGCAGCACGGCGGCGGCCAGTAGTACGTGGGGTGGGCAAGTATGCTGGCATGATATATCGAAATGCCCTCTGGGCCATGGGAGTAATGTATCGGGGCCCTCTGGGGAACTGTGGGAGCTGATATATCGCAGCGCCAGGCTCAGGTGCGGATCCACGTCGATAGAGATCTCGGCCGCCGAGATGAGATAACAGTCCACGCGTGCCATGTACAGCTGGAGGCCCTCCTTCACAGGTAGGGACCCGATGCGATGTTTCATGGCGAAGATTGCGTTGCTAGCGTTCCTAGCTTTAGCAGCTTTAATGGCGTAGTTCCGAGAGAAGATGTTGGGGTGAAACATAAATCGTCAAATCCCTCAAACCTTTACAAGTCCGACATCCTAGAACATCGAGTTACACCCCATCTTTCTTCCACAGTTGTCTTCATTGAAAGTAAGCCTCATTTGGTGTCGCGGGGACATATCCTTGTTCAGACCCCAACCATCAACGCGGACAACCCTCCCATCCGCACTCGAACCACCTTCCGGCGCACTAGGGTGATCTTATCAGTAAGTGCCACTTAGATCCGGGATTGTGCACACATTCTCTATCTCCCTCTACAGCCGAGCTCAGCTTAGTCTTGTTGTTACCGCGGGGGTCGGATCGTGTAGCCGCGTTATTATGTCCCCTCCAAATTCTTCTTGCCCACCATGTTGCCCTATCTCAAGGGCCTACTGCAGCTGGCTTCCCTGCGGCGTGACCGAGCCGACCGCAGGTCGGGCGAGGTTGCGCCACCCTCTGTGGTGTCAGTGACTCAGTGCACTTGCTGAATTTGAGATAGCGGGCTCTGCCGCGGCACGCGGGCCTACAACGATTATCCCCACTTATGAATACTCTGTTCAACCGATTGGTTCAAGTTCAACGATTTACTTCAGCCACTTTACGCGTTGATAGACCGTCGGTTGATCATGATCCGCTGATGTGTGATGCGCTGTTCTCCAAAATTAATTTAACCGTAAACAAACCTGGCTCAAACAACAGTTTCTTACCAGTCAATGGTCCATGCACGGCTGTTGGTCGCAAAAATGGTGCGCCGGCGGTCCGGCTGAAATGTATTCTGAGAACACCATTGTGGGCTGCCGTGTCAGGCTTGATTGTTTGCGGCCCGTTGCACTGACACTGTTGCCCTGCAAACACTCAAGCCTGACGCGGCGGCCCACGATGGCCCGGGACTTTGTGTATTTGTTCGCGCGCCGGGTGGAAAGCATCAGGAACATCGCGGGTCTTAACGTACGCTGTTCCGCCTTCTTTTTTTGCCATCGTCGGCAGCTCTCGGATTTTTTGTCTCCAGCGGTGACTGGGTGGACTGCTCGCCCGACCAACATCAAGGGAAGGATCAAGATAGTTTTACATTAGAGCTCAAATGGACATACAAACCATCGACGTCGATGACCGAGGTCTGAGTGAGAGAGGATTTTCGTGAAACGTGTGCTGTTATTTTAAGTCGGCCAGATGTGTGTTTCTTCGGAGGCGCACATACATGGTCAAGAATTACGCGTGGGGCTCATCTTCGGCCTGGGAGAGTTCTAAGCTTCCAACCCCCGCCTCACTTGCTGCTAGATACCGACTCGGGATGCCCCGATTCATGAAGTACAAAGAAAGGTCCTTCCGGAGATAGTGAATCTATTTCGCAGGAATACAAATTTGGAGGTTTTCGACGCTTCTTTTATCCCATGCACAGCATCCAAAAGATTTTCATGTTTCCCCAAAATTTTCCCTGCGTTGGCCTATTTCCTGTAGCCAGGTATCGGCGCTCCCCCGATCCCGCTACCTGTCCTTCAATGGATATTGCATTCCGATATGCACCAACTTGAAGGCTGCGGGGAGGTAAGGGGGGGGAGGGTGCTATTCCAGCCGCTTTCCAGATGTGAGCAGACCCGAGCAGAGCCTACTCACTCTCTCGGATTCGTCTGCCCAGATTCGGAACTTCGAAAGGCTGCTCCCACATCCTGGCTGGCTCGTTAAATGGCTCCGGCAGCTAATCATGGCCAGCATGCGCCCCGCCAGCCACACCGCATCAAACCTTAAAGGCAGCCTTTCATTTGAACCTTTTTGGAGGCCTGAATCTGGAGTCGCCTATAGTTTTATTCGCCCCCAGCGCCTCTACGATGCACGACACGCATTCGGCGTTTCAGCCCGAGATCAGCCCATTGGTGAGAACTGACCGTTCGGACTACGAGTCTACGACCCAGTCAACAATTTTGTCAACGTTAACCACGCCGATCAACAACTTGAACTGTTCAGCTGGCAGCGCCGAATAACGACATCGCCAACACTCCAGCTCACTGAATTACCATTATCTTTTGTGTTCCTTGAACTCGACGGACGCCCCCGTTTTGTGCATTCTCTCGGGTATTTGTTCCTCGTCTGGTCTTGACTCTTCAGATTGACGCGTTTTGAACTGAGCCTCGGAATTTCGCTACTTCTCTGGGATCAATACCACAATTTTTTTGTGGGCTGGCTTGGACGACGTCGCTTGCTAAAGGCTGGCCCTCCAGGAAGTCTGCGTCCGACGCATAGGCCGGAAAACTCTTCTGCAGAGTGCCACATATTTATCGGTAGGTCCCCGTCCTAGATTCGGCGCCGCGGCATAGCCCGCTACCGTTTTGTCGGGGTCAACAGCCATCGTCGTTAACTTGGATAGGTCTCTTCAAGGTCATCGGATCTTTCCCAAATCTCGCCAGAAAGCGCCAGAATCTCGCAATTCCTAGTGTCGCCAACGTTCAAGTTTTTCTTGTCAAAGTCGCCGCTTGGTTGGCTGACTGAAATTCGAGTTCTCCGGACTTTTGGCTCAATCTGGGTGCTTGCGGACATGTATCGGCAACGTCAAGGTGCGGTCACAGGTGATTACAGCAGTGCCGGACCGCTCGGCCGGACGTCAAGGAATATTGCTTTACTACGGTGAACGATCTAATTCTACTTAGCAGGGTTTGTGGACCAGCAGATGTTCAACCGACCCGAGTTGCTCAATAAAATCTTTTTTTCTCTTTTTTTCCCGTCTTTCGGAGACCAACACAGCCACGCTTATTGATTTGCTTTACCTACGTAACCTCCTCTCCCTCCTCCCTCCTCCCATATCCTGCTCGCCGCATCCCATTGCTGGGTTTCTCCCCAAGCATACGAAGGACTCGCCATTGCTGAGAGCAATCAGCTCATCGAAGTACCTTGACACCAGGAGCTCGTACGATCCTCAAGCTTCAAGTCTGCCTCGATGTGAGCGCTTCTCAGTTCTGAGCATAGAGACGGATAGCTCCAGCTCTCCATTATCCGACGAGGAAGTCGATGTCCTCGCCGCTGGTGTGGCCGACGACGTAGCCAGAGCCGCCAGACGGTCGGGAAGTGAAGGAGTGGTCGGCCGACTTCTTCCGTCGAGTGAATTGTGTGAAGAGTCGTGAAGGCCAGCGGGTCGTGAGCCCTCGCGTGAGGCGTAGTGTACTCTGGAAAATGCTTTTAAAAAGAGGTAGCCAGACCTTCGAGTCCCGAAGATGTGAGTGGCAATTATGGACATCACTCTTTGTGCCGTCTAACAGCAATCGGTGGCGCAGGTCCAGCTTCACCTTCGTCTGTGTACCCCCTTCACGGACGCCGCAAACTCGATCCCTCTTAATGGGCCTCAAAACAATCATCATCCGGTCGCGAGCCGCCCTACCGGAGGTCTTCGAATCCATTTTCGCCGTCGTCGGGCCGCCTAGCATGAGAGAAGTATGTAGCTCTGCTAGCCTCGACAAGCTGTCTCCTGGACAAATTCCTCACTCACCATCCAGCCGCCTAGCAAGCAAAGAATTGTCTTTTACCGCCTCGATAAACGCGGAAATCAAGCACCTATCTGTCATGAGCCTCGGAATAGTCTGTCTCCGTACACATTCGCCGCTTTAAAAAAATATGCCCAACCTTCTCGTTGGCCCTCCACGCTTATATCGATGTCTCTGCGCCGCTTCCTCTGCCCACTACTGCCCCTTCTTCCCTTTGGCACCCACCCTGCCTCGCCTACCCTCCGCGCTCCATCGGCTTATCTACCCACTGTGGACACCATCGCACGAATACACGGACCTGCGGAC
Organism: Mycena alexandri; assembly: GCA_029233265.1. NCBI lineage: Eukaryota > Fungi > Basidiomycota > Agaricomycetes > Agaricales > Mycenaceae > Mycena > Mycena alexandri. Next base: position 146,265 of record JARJCM010000130.1, on the reverse strand, counting down.
ACCGTCGCACGAATACGTACACGACTATGCTGGCCCTAGCAGTTCCATTTTCCTGCCGCCCGTAATCTCGAGTTCTTTCTCCCTTCGATCCCTCACTTCAATGCTCCGATCAACCATCCTTCCAGGCTTTCCCTCGCCTTGCCCATTCCCTGTGACGGCCATTCCTTTACAGCGTGGCTTGCGCTCGTCGTTTGCCGAGCCTCCCTCTCGCATCCCATGGATGACACTAGTACCCACTTCGCTCCGTGGATCAAAATCTCCGTTGGATCAAAAATCAAGGCAAAAAATAGTTCTTCTTTGGCTGTGTTAGATCGAAACGGTGATAGCTTTGGAGAAAAAGGATTAAATAAATACATTTCCTCCTCGCACCCTTCCCGACCATCCCACCTCATCTACACTTCATGGAATCCCTCCTCGTCGCCGCCGACAATGAGCAACTCGCTCACACCCTTACCGACGCGAAACTCCTTCGCTACCTGGCGAGAATCATCAGTGAAAACCACCTCCGTCCGCTGAACGTGTACGGAGCCCTCTTGGAGGACGGGTAAGTACCACCACATGTCCCATAATCCATGGCCCCTCCCCTCATCGCTCGAACTGCCTTTCCTAACGTCCTCGTATCCACTAGCGCAGAAACGCTCTCTCTCCCGCTCCCCGCGGCTAACGACGCCTTTGTCGTCGCTGAAGACGAGATCGTGCTCCTCGAGACGACGCTCACGTCGCGCGAGATACTAGGGTGGACTCGGCCTAGAACGTGCATCATCGTGCAGATCGATGGCGTCCGACGAGCGCGCTGTCTACTGGATCTCCCTCCCACCGCAGGGGCGGGACATGCAGCAGAGACGATCCGCGTCTCCTCCCTCAGAGGTACAGTTGTCTCTTGCCTCCGCCCCGATGTTATGGCGCTGACTGACAATTGCTCGGTTTAGAGTTCCACAGCAGGTTCTAAGCCTCTGCTGCGATTCAAAAGGAAGACGGGACGAAGAAAAAGAGTCCGTGCTGACTCGACACCCACTACGACTGCCTGCCTACTCTACATACCACCTCCATCATTCGCTACTACATTTCATTTTTGCATTCTGTACTTGCGCCTCTCGTCCTCGATGCGCCTTTCCCAGTGGAACGTCACTGAGCCAACTGAGCCACCACCTTGTTTAGCGAATCCCTTCATACCCTTCCCCGCCACTCATTTGTACCGCAGTGCTCCTTCGCGTCCCCCTCCTTTGTTTATTTCCACTTCCCTACCCTTCGTATCAAAATTCGGCTCGCAATCCTTTGTTCTTCATTTGGACATCCTTGATCGTCACCTTTATCGTATCTCGCCCCACTCCCATGTGGAACCCCAAGTCGTTGTCATCCGTTCTTCTGCTATATACTTACTATCACCCTCCAGTTGCGGTGTGTTGGCGCCGCGCGCTATATGCCTCCATGTTTTTCTATATTCTTCACTCACTTTCCCGCACGTACGCGTATGTACTTTGCCCGCAATTACGTATCACGAATTTACGCTCGGTATCGAGTCTCAGTTCAACGTGTTCTTGTGGCAGTCACTTTTTTCGGCATCTACCAGTCATTAACGACCTCTTTTATCCCACCAACAAAATCCGGATGTAAACTGTCGATTTTGGAGCTAGAAGTACTCACGACGAAATCCAGGGTCTCGAGATTGGTAAAGATATCCTGGCTCTCCGGCTTACTGGCTTCACGTCAGAAAACTCTCGTGAAAACTGGCCAGATCATCGATGGGATGATTGATGCGCCTTTGATGCGCCTCTTCAAGCTTGATATTAATATCTTCGGGGTCATCTGGAGAGCAGCTACAAAAAGACTGCTCTAGATTCATCGAGCTGACGCGAGATTTTTCAGGTGCGTTTACTGCCCCAGGCTTGCACTCATTCTCATCCTCTGTTATGTATAGTCAGTCACCCACCGGCGTAGCTTGGTGAGGTCATTTCGAATTTGGGCGGTCGTGACAGATCCATTCACAGGCAATTATTCAAAACCCCAAGTTTCTTAAACGAGAAGGTCGCGAAGATCATTGCCACCATGCGAAAATCACCGCCACCAAGTACAGGCCTCAAGTTACTTCTCCGACCGTAGAGCGGGATTACTGTACTATTTCGACCAAGTGTTCAGTGACGGGTGACCCTCGCCTTTGTACGATGTGTGCAAAAATCACCTTAATTCAAAAGGAAATTTTTCGGTCATCTCGGAGACGAAAAAAACCAAAATCCGTGAACACTTGGTCGAAATAGTACAGTATCCCCAGTTGGATATGCCGAAGTTTTAATTCATGAGAGACCTGCGTTGATCGACGCAAACAATTGACCCAACAACCAACATTGCCTACTTGGCAGGAAAAGTTTGCGAGCACGGAGTACGTATGGTCCCACCGGTGAGGGCTTGAATTGCCATAATCACACCTCCACACTGCCACAATAGATCCTCAGGCCCGCATAGTCCTTGAAAATTGGACTCCATGTGTCCATCGCTCTCCTCACACCCAATAAAGCAAAATATCCACATATGTGAAAAGGTGTTCTGAAAGGAGAAGAATCAGCGGCCATTTTCCAGCCAGATAATTCTTTCAATATCTGCGAGCACCAAAAGGGACACTGAAATAGCACAAATCAGAGTGCATTTCAGGAGCTCTCAATTTAGCTTGAATCAGCCCACCGGGAAATGGCTCCTGAAAGAGCAACTTTTTCTTTGTGGTGGACAAAGGAGAATAAAGGAATTTCAAACAAAACAAGGTAATTTTGAACAAAGCAAGGTGATTTTGCACAAAGGGATCTGATTTCACAGAAAGGGAAAGATGGTCTTTCAGGTGGCATTTCCGCAGCGCTGATTCAAGATGAATTCAGAGCCCCTGAAATGCACCCTGATTTGGGCTATTTCAGTGTCCCTTTCTGCTTTAGCAAAAACGGATAGAATTTACATTTCCTGATTTTGCTGCTGATATGTCTACTTTCACTAAGCCTTTTCACATATGTGGAAATTTTGCTTTATTGGGTGTGCCTAGGCGAATTTACCGAAGCAAGCGCTCAGTGAGCACGCGCCAAAAGCAGCTTCACACGCTGATGGACAAGTCTCTCACTGCCCTGGCCACCAAACCCAGTGCTGATCTAGTTTCCATACTATCTGCTCCATCGAGACCAACAACATCTCAACTTCAACAGAAAAAAAAAGTTCGTTTTCTACCAGTCCTACGATGTTTCGAAGAACTCCGTTGGCAATGGTGACCATCCAATGTTAACGGAAAAATGGCGAAGGGGGACATATAAAATGAGGTCTCGAGGATCGACTGAGACAGAGCAGTGTCTCGTACTTCCCTTCCCTCACTGTAGTCTTTTGCTAGAAATCCCATGGAAAGTCTTTTAGCCTCCGCCGAAGCTGAACGCGTGAAGCAGTATATGGCGGCAATCCTCCGCGCGCAAGGGTTTCAGCCGCTCGACAAGCACGGGGATCTCATCCAGGACGGGTCAGTGTTCATTCGTGCGCCTGACGGTGTCTGCTCATCTTTATCCAGCGCGCCGACGCTTATCGTCCACGTCCCAGCCGCTAACGATGCATTCGTCGTCTCGGAGGACGAAGTTGTCTCCCACCTCGAAAGGACCTTTTCCGAACGCGAGACTCAAGGTTGGGCACGGCCCTCGGTGTGCGCCATCGTCGAGATCGATGGTGTGCGCCGTGCGCGCTGTGTATTGAGTCTCATTGCAGCGCCGCCGGCGCAAGGTACGGAGACAATTCTCGTCCGCTCGCTCAGAGGTGCGCCTTAACCGTTAATTTTTCTGCCATAAGTACTGAGGCTCAGACGGGGGCAGAATTTCACGGCGTGCTCTGACCATCACACCAACTAGAAAAGATGGCATGCCAAAGCTCACCGCAAGCACTCCCCGAGGAAGTGTACACCGCTTGGTGTAGTTAGGTCTCTATTCCATACTTCTCCTTGCCCATCTCTTTGTCTCTGTATTTATCCTCACTTTCTTGAAGAAATTGGTACCATAGATGTTCACATTCTGATTCTGAGTTTGAGGACCGAAATTACGGCCGCAGCTGCATAGAAATCACAGAATACTTGGAATACCGTAACTATACACCTCGAAACGCGTCAATTAAGAAGTTTACGCGATGGACGCCGACACGTGATGGTGAACAGTGTGTGACCGATCTTTTCTTCTCTTACCATCATGCTCGTTCGTTCGCTCGGAATGCGCGTAATCAAGGCACTCGTCCCTGCGACATGAAACTTGTCGAAGCTGCCGCTCCACGTTCGGGTATGCTATCGCCCTCGGATTTCTCCCGGCGCCTCAAGCATTTTTCCAGAAAATCGCAAAAGGCGCCTATCACATCCACGGTGCCAACCTCGAGGATCTGTAGGACGTATATGATAGAGCGTCAAATAATCCCGTCGCCGATTTTCTTCCTGTCTTCTACGCCTCGACGCATCCCCGATCCCCGAACTTAATTAATCGAGCGACTCGGATCCTCGACGTCGAGCCCCGTGGACTACAAATTTCCGCCGCCGCTGCGCCGGATTGTGGCTACGCGTCTGGCCCTGGATCGACTTCATCGACACCTGTCACGACCACCTGCCGAAGATCCAATGCTCGAAAACCAGGTGGTATATTACAACGCCGTCCTCAATGTTATTCTCCTTCTTCGACGCAATAGATGCGACTGCGGCAGCCATCGACGCGACGCCGGGTATGCGTGTTATCCTCGTGCGAATGTGGGCGCTGTACATGCAGGATCCAGAGATCGCCGGGAAAAACAAGTTTGGTGATCTATGCGGATACATCCATGGCGGCTTGAGGTTACACGAGGGTTTCAGCTTCGCGGAAGCGATCGACCGTACTGATAGCTCCGGGAAAGTGGGAGCTCTTCTGGGCAATGCTGGAACAGCGTTTCAGTGAAATGAAAGCATATCTGACCAGGGAAATAGTTTCCAAGGCTTGCGACAACGTTGTGGTGGGCTCCTTCTACACTTTTCGATCTTGAACTGACACCCAGTTCTTATTAGTGCGGTGTCATACTGCTGAGGACAAAATTTCAGCGTTGCACCGGCTATTTGACCTCAATCTATTGTTCGCCGTCGTGTCAAGCAACCGATTGGCGAGAAGGTGGTCACCGCGACTCGTACCAATCCCTCCTCCGACTTCTCCTTGGTTCATCCCCTCCCCACGATATTTATTCATTGAATCTGATCTCGCGCGCAGAGGAGCCTGGGGGCGTCAGCTCACGGGACAACTCAGTCCTCCGCGTTGTCCTCGTCCACGCAAACTACCTCGAAATGATGCGTACCATTCTCGTCCAAGAAGTTTACCACCAGCGCGCCTTTTTTTCCCGGCCGTATTGCCCGACGTCCTCTTCGACTATAGCCGCCCATACGTCCCATGTTTGTTACCTTCGGCGCCGTCAATGTCATGGCGTCCACGTGTGAAGCAGCACGTTTCGCATGCAGGGGAGAGCGGGGGGCGGATGCGCCTGCATGTGATGCAGGTGACGGACGGGGTGTACACAGGAGTGAGGCTGTGAGTTAAATTCATTGCCATTGACTCCATTTCGACTAATCCATATGTTTTCCAGGGTCGAGTTACGTGCAGCTGCAGCGAAGAAGGCTGCAGCTAAAAAGGTCGCCGCCAAGCCGGAGTGGGTTTTTCCGCTGCGCGCGGCGGGCCCCGAGGTGGCCCTTGCGGTTGAGCATCTGGCGATAAACCGGGCTGTGGTGGGCGCGGAGATGGCTGCACGCATTCAGGGTATTCTAAGTTTGGCCGCGGTTGAAATCACTGAAGCGGTGTGCTCGTTCAGTTGTCCTTTAGAGCAGTATCTATCAACTGAATCATTTACTACAGGGAATTAGGAACCCGATGTATTGATTTTCTTTTGCTCATCTCAGGAGACAGTCCAATATTTTACCTTCGACTCGTCGTCTCTGTGAGTTGCTTTGAGTGTGATAATGCAGCACAACTTAGGCTTCATATTCTACGTGGAGCTCGCCAGATGTATGCTTCCTCGACTTAGGAGCGCTGGCTAGTCGATTCCCAGAAGCAATTCCATATCGTGTGCCCCGAGCAAACTCCGGCAGCAATTCATACTGGGCTGGGCTATCCGCACGCAATTCCAGATACACTGCCTCTTGACCTTCTCCCGCAACCTTATAGCCAAACGGCACCTCCTTGACAACCACTACTATTCTCCCCGATCCTGGCGGCTCAGTTCCTCCACTTTTGCGGCTTTTCGTTGGTTCTATCCTTCCAAGAAGCGTTCTCAGGAGTTTAGAAATGCTATGTACAGTAGCGCGGTAAGCGCGGAGCTGCGCGTTAATTGCTTCTCATACGTATGAACATGCATGCCGCTGTGCATATAACCGTTTCGCAGCTGCCTCTGCCCTCACTATTCCCTTGATGTTGCCCCTCGTCCTCGGCGTCTGTATAGTTCTTGCGGGCGCTGTGAAATCCAGCGCATCGGCCCACTATGGAATCCAGCACCATGCTGCCTCGCCACACTCCGCTGTCGAGACGCCACCCTTGCCGCATGCCCCGTTTTCAGCGCCGATAGTGTCTCGGATGTCAAGGAGAGCGTCCAAGACGCACGCTCTACACTCCTTGCGGACTGGTAAAAGCTTCACTGTTCCGGTCGTGGGTGCAGAGTACGACTACGAGTATCTCACGAATATCACGATTGGTGGCCAGAGTTTCTTGGTGATTATCGATACGGGAAGGTGCGGCCGGCCCTTGTTTGTGGTCAACGAGTTTTCGCATATGAGTTTTGACACAGCTCCGATACCTGGCTCGCTCAGAAAGGCTTCTCTTGCTTCAACCTCACTGGAGCCCCCGAACCAATTTCGACCTGTGCATTCGGCTCAGAGGGCTTTGATACCAAACTGTCCAAAAGTTTCCAATGGTATCCGAACACTGAATTCGCGTTGGAATATGGTGACGGGGAATCCTTGGTGAGACAATGCGCGTTCACCGTAGGACCTAACTCATCCGACTTGGCAGACTGGGACCGCCGCTTTTGAAACGGTCACTGTTGGTGGTTTAACCGGTGATTTTCAACACTGCACGTCGTAGTTCTCGTCACTGAATAAACCCAGTGAAGCACCAAGAAATCGGAGTGGTTTCCAACGCTTCATGGGTCGGCGATGGAATCAACACCGGACTCTTGGGTCTTGCATATCCGTGGCTGACCAGTGTTACAAACAGCAAAGGAGGTAACAAATTACAATACAACCCATTTTTCTTCAACGCCGTGAAGCAGAAGCAAGTTTCTCCGTGTTCGTCCCTGCATTGTGCCTTTTCGTCAACCTAATCCAAACTCCCTCCTCATCCCTAGATTTCTCCCTTGCTCTCAACCGTGGGACCGCGAGCGGCATGCGTTCTCCCGGCACTGACCCGCATCTTGGCTACCTCGCCTTCGGGGGCATCGCACAGGTACCGGTCACCGCCGATCGCGTTACGGTCCCGATCCAAGGTTACTCTATCACCACGCGTGCACCAACCTCTAGCCGCCACCCGACGTACTTTTACTATACTGTCGATGTGCAGAAGTACGTGTTCCCAAACAGCTCGGCGGTGGTCACCGCGAGCAACAGCACTATTGTGGACAGTGGTACAACTCTCAACCTCGTACCCACTGATGTCGCGCGTGTTTACAACGCGGCTTTTAACGCTACCTGGCGCGGTGGCTCGTATTACGTCGACTGCAAGGCCCAGGCGCCGCCCTTTGCCGTGCTACTCCGGGGCAAGACGTTTACGATCGACCCGCAGGACCAGGTCGTTTATGCGGGGACGGACGAGCATGGGGAAGATATGTGTATGTCTGGGACGCAAGATGGGGGTCCGCAGACCATGGGGAGCATGTTCATCCTGTGAGTGCGGGACTTCTGCAGGCTTTTCTCGAGCTAAATTTTAACTTCAGGGGAGATGTGTTCCTCCACAACGTCGTTACCACCTTCGACATCGAGAAGAATCAGATCATGTTCACTCAAAGGAAATACTATTAGGTGTAATTTCCTACATCACATTCGCTTTGGCCCCTTCATTCATACCGTTTAGTATTCTGATCTACGCATTAATTATCAGTTTCTTTCTTTGCCCGACTCAGTGTAAATTGCAGCCGATCTACACGCACACATTCTGCAATCGCGGTCTCTGTGGAATCTGCAATTCAAGCCGGAATAGAAAATGGGGTCGGCTCGCCGCAGATTAGCCGTACCTCTTCGCGGCGGTTAGGAGTCAAGATGGTAATGCCCTTCGACACCGCCTCAAACTAACGTATGATCCCGCAACGGCGGTTGATTTGAAGCAAGAGTTGAATTTGGTGACGTTCGTGGTCAAGGTCTCGACTTCGCTCGCGCTGCTCCTTGATTACAGCTGATCACCTTGAGACCAGTGGACTGCCATGGATGACTTTTATACATTGAAATTGCGTATAGAATCGAAGTTTACGACAAGCTAGATTCGTTCGGAATAGGAAGAACGCAGCAAGGATATGTTCCTCAACTCAGTTGAAAAACAAATCATCATACTCGTCACCTCCAGCGGAGATCTTTAGTATCCCTGTGCCCGCCAGCCCCGGAAGCTTCTCGTGGATGATATACGCGGCGAAATCGGGGTACGGCTCGTCAAAACGCCCCTCCGACCACATATGACAGTGGACCGTGCGCAAACGAGGTAGTCTCTCGCCGTAGGAGTGGTTCAACACGGGCAAGGGACCGGTGCCGTCCACCCACGTCGCGCGACCCTCAGGATACATGGACCGATGAAAAGTAAGGCGGATGAGTTCGATGGCGGGGATGGTGGTGGGGAAAGCCGCAATGGCGACATGGAGGTTTTCTGGGAGATGTACAGGATTTCCGAGATACACTTTGAGCTCGATGATTTGCAAAGAGGGCAGGTATGGAAGGTCGATTGGCTGCGGCAAGTCTGTAAGTAAATTCGTCAATAGCTGGACGAATGAAGGTGTGAGCGCGAACCTCCACATCCAAGCTCCAGATAGCGAAGAGTGTTCGCAGTGGCACCGATCAGCCGGACGGAATCAAGGAGGATCCCTGAGTACATACCCACCGCTAGTCGGCGCACGTTTTCCAGGTATGCTGGGCCTCCTTTTTGAACAACAATCAAATCGGCTAGGAACGGTCGTGCCTCTGAATGGTGAGCTTCCCGCCGAGTAAGCTGCTCGGTGCGCGGAATGAGTTGGCACAGCTGCAGATAGTTGTCCAGTGAATGATATGCGGCATCGATCGTTAACCGGTAGAGCCCAAGCCTCCGGACGGACGATAGCGCCAGGATAATAAGCGAGAGCGGAAAATCGTGGATGCGGGTTAGGTTTAGGGTATGAAGGTAGGTGGACGCCAGGAGGCCGTGGAGACCAGTTTGTAGGAGGAGCGGCAGTTCTGCCCACTGGCAGTCTTCATATTCGCCACGCAGGGTAAGGGACTGGAGATTGCATAATTTGCCGGTGGTAAGGATAGATCCGAGAGTGGCCTGGTCCGCCGCCCACTGCGTGCTATTATCTCCTGAGAGTCGAACGTCCAAGTCGCGAATGTAGCCCGCGATATGCGGGGACCCCTCAAAGAGAGACTGTGCGCGGGAAATATTTTCATAGCGCATGACCACGGATCGAAAAAGCAAGCGCTGGCTTAACTCCATGGTAGATGAGGAAAGGAGAGAGCAAGTGCGAAGAGATTCTATGTCGGCTCCAGTGAGAATTTCTTCGACCAATTCCAACGGCATATTCGGGAACATGGTGGTACCAGATCATCAAGCAGATATGCACGTGGCCTGCACGTGGCCTTACGCGTCCCCTGACGGGAACCAAACATAATCTAATACAAATTGGATCTATAACTCCGTTTTACATAGATGGTTTTGAGCTCGCTGCGGGCCGAAGCACAGCCTGGAAAATTAAAGCGTTGGATGATTTTTTTGAGGCACGGCTTTGTTGGAAAAAGTCTCTCAAAACTCCTCGACATTTGTCAAAACGATTGATCTTGAAGTTGTGCTATCACGCCAGATATCTTCGGGAACCGTATCACACTTTCAACCTTCCAGAACAAGTCTGCATAGCAATCAGGTGGTAAGCTCTGAGGAAGCGGGGCGGGGAACACTTCCTATAGCTATATAGAAGGGGAGGTCCAGATTGACAGAAACTTATCGCCCCATCCGACTCGAGGAACCAAATGAGAGTCGTCACCTTACTTGTCGAGGTCTTTCCACCATCATAATTGTCTCACTTTTCGTTCCCGCTGACAGTAATCCTAAATCTCCCGAAGTCTGGACCATGAATTAACATTAACATAATATTACAAAGCTACTCAACCGAGCTAACTTAACATCTTTCTCCCAGTACGCTCGCGCAGCACAGCGGGCAAACTAAGTAGCCGTGATATTCTGCGTAGCTTACTGCAAGCAACTTGGCCTCTTCCGACTACGCCGGAGCTCCCTAGTTTTCTTAAAATCCGGACAAGTCAACCAGACCTCGGCAGTGCCAGTGTTTGCAAACGCATGCTCTTAAAACGCTTAATTTGTCGGACGCGTCGTGATCCTCCGCGGATTAAACGCACGGGAACAATTCTCGAGCGCCATCCGTTCAAACGCCCCGAGCTCCGCCAGGCCTCAGCCTTCGATGGTAATTACCGCTCGTGCGTTCAATATCACTCACCCATGTTTCCCCAAGAATCAAGATGCGGATGTGGAGGAGGAGGAGGAGGATGTATAACCGCGGGCGGTCCCAATGAGGAACAAGCGGGCACTGTACCGACATACATGAGCCTCTACCATGCATGCTACAGTCGTGACTAGTCCAAGACGATGCGATAGATATACATAATGTAGTCTTCTCACGAATTGAACACCGTTCCCGGGGAGAGCTCTTGGAGGCAGACACTGGAAATCAAAAATGTTCAGATTTGCGTCATCCTCCACCGGGTCACAGACTCACAATCTCAGGTCTGAAAGTCTTGACATCTTGGGCATCACTGGCAGACTCCCTGGCTCAGAGTTATTGTCGTGAGTGGTGATAAAGACCGAGTGAGTTTGGCCGCCATGGAATCTCCGGGTACTTACGATTACCGTTCACGAACCACTGGCAGCAAGAAATTATCGTATATCCCTGCTCAAGTTCATTCCTCGCAGGGTACAGTACATTGAATCTCCTGAGCACCACTTGCCTTAGCCTCCCCTGCGTTGACGAGTGTGCCAGCATACATATTTGTTTCCTGGCAATGCACCAAAAATCTACCTTGACAGTGGACGGAAAATGTACAAGTGTCCTTGTGTAAACCGGTGAAGGGTCAGGTGGAGCAGGAATACTGAAATAACGCTCGGCCTGGGTGGGTCCGCAACCCATTTCCATCGTTTATGGTCAATTTCAGGACCTGGGGTTTGGCTGATTCCCTCCCGGTTCGGGGATTTAGCCATTGATGAGACCTTTCGAGGAAACACCACAGGACGGCGACCAACATGTCTCGACAACGACCACTGTCGGGGCTCCGCATTCACCTGCACGGTGATGAAGCACATTTATTCTCCAGCTCTGACCAGCAATTGGCCTGCACCGCAGCGGCATTTGGAGGGCATCTCTAGGCGACAGTGGGGCAATAGCAATTCTTGGATGCGGGATTCCCCAGTATCTACTGAATTGAAAGTGCTTTCCAATAATTTGTGATAAAGACCTTGGAAGCTGAGCGTCACTGTCAAATTTAAGTTTGCTTCCGACCACCTCCCAGTGACAGAGACTACAGAAGCCTGTTCCCCTTCCGATCCTTCTCTTCTACCAGGCTCCGGGCGCATTCACAGTGCTCTTGTGACTTCACAGACAGCACGATCCTTGTTCGCAGCCAGCGGCGGTGTGCACCCGTCCTGTCGGCGATCGGAATCATCCCGAACCTCCCACCGCTCTGGAACAATCTTCGCAATGTAGACGACAGTTCCTCTGGAAGGGTGGAGGATCACCGTCGCGGCGCGGCTTCAGTCCCAGAAGTACTAATTATAGAAAGCACAATCGCACCCGTGTGGTTCATAAAACCAACCTTACTTTAGCTGGTTCTCACCGCGCCAGATCTCCCTTAATGCCGACGTTACCACCAGCGAGCAGAGCGGCGCCCGGCGTCTCTTTTGATTTGAACACGACCTTTGGGGCTTTGGAGATTGGCATCCTAGTAGCCTTGTTTCTCTCTGGAATGGTCACCGTCCAAGTTCTGTCCTACTGTCGACGATACTGGAGCGATTCGTGGGTTTTGAAATGCGTGGTGCGTTAGTTTCGGGCGACTTGCGTGGAGTTCTTCATTGTTTAATCAGGTCGGTATTTGCTGGGTCTTGGACCTTGGCCACTCCATCGCAATTTGCCACACGCTGTACACGATCACCGTCACCCAATTCGGCCAGGTGGAGTCGCTCTTGATTCCTCCATTGTCTCTCGATACCTCCATCCTGCTCAGTGGATTTATTGGCCCTCTTGAACAAGTTGCATCTACCCTGCGCTGTGTCGATTTGAACATACTCATTCATATTTCAGGGATGGTTCACATATCGTCTGTACAGACTCACCAAGAGTCTTCCCCTTCCCCTCTTCTGCATATCTCTCGCACTCGCTCGCTTCGTTGGGATAACTGGCCTGGGTACGATCGCGCTGCATAGATATCCAATCTCCGAATACAATGAACGAGCGGGCTGGCTCATCGAGGCCATCGTGATTGTTAGCGCGGCTCTAGACACAATACTGGTCTCGGCCCTCTGTTACTACCTTAGCTCGTGGAGACTGGACAAATCCCGAGTGTATGCCTGTCAATACTACACGCTCATGTTGAAACTCATCTATTGAACAGCCTGCACAAGCTTGTCAACCAAATCATGATATGGACGGTAGAAGCCGGGGGTAGTGACGATGTGCGGGTCTATCGCCTCCATTTTAACCCAGCTAATTCAATTTCCCCTCAGTTTCGGAGCTCTAGGTCTTTTGATATCGGTACGAGTGTCCAAATGATTTCAAAGCCTATTCCGACTCGAAGTGTTCTAGTTCCTCACCATGAAGAATAACTGTACGTCGATGTCTTGTGTGCTGGGCGAGAACTCTAACCAGTCGTCGCAGATGTCTATGTCGGCTTCTTTGTCGTGCTTCCCAAATGTAAGTCATTGAATGGACATTGGGAGTCTTTCGGGGACTAAATTCAACCACCCCCGGCAGTGTTTGCAAACTCCTTGCTTTTATCGTGCGTGCTGGTTTACACTTCAATCTTAGGACCTATTGTGATTTCTCGACAGATTGAACGCACGAGAACAATTCTCCAAGGTCATCCGTTCGAATGCCGCGAGCTTGGCGGTGCGGAACGCATCGACGGTAATTAACGCCTATGGTCTATACATCGGTCAATCTCGCTCACCAAGCCGTCTCCAAGATGGCAGAGGTGGAAATGTCCAGATTGCCCTCATCTCTGACCACCTCTGAGGGGGTCGATATCCTGGGCATCAGATCCCCGGCTCAGCAATATTATGCCGATAAAGACGGTGTAACTTTTGGCCGTATGGAATTCCCTGCGTATGCATACGATGACGTAGCACGGTAATAAACTCTTCCTCGCACATTCTTGCTTAGCTCATTCGGCACAGGGCGTATTGACCTTTGTCATCCAAAAATCTCTTCACCTCGTTACGGACGAGCCACGCCCATGAATTGCGGTATAGTATATCAGTCTCCTTCAAACGGACACCCAACCAAGTACGAACCACTTGCGAACCACCGGCAGATCCAGACTTAACTTGCATTTAAGTAACCCACAATTGTAATAAATCCACTCCATCAGACCGTCACTGCTTAGGACCTAGCACACCGGTCTCGGTTTATTGGCCAATCTGAAATTCTGTTCGGTCTGTTTTCCGTTATTAAATTTTGTGGACCAATGATTCTTGATCGCCGTGATAGCCGATTGATCCCGTTACCTCGGTTGTGGTCACAACGGGTATGTAGTTCAGTGCATGATGGCGGTGTTGGCATGGTTGAGACGCAGCGAGGGCCGGTTGACCACGACGGGGGAGGGCGAATTGGATGGGTTCAATAATCTTTCACACTTTGCCTATATCCCAAACCCATACAAAGTCCGTCCGCCACGTTTCAAAGCATAGGTGATGTCCAACGAGGTCACCGTTGAGCTGTAACCAAAATAAATCACTGAGTGTGGGAAGACTCATAGTGAGCAGAAAACAAACCGATACCCGTGCTCAGTGTACAGCACCGCATCTTTTATCACACCCTCGAGAAATATCTTGAGGGCACCCCGCATGTCCCCGTAAACCCGGTTGGAGCTCCGTTTGACGCCGCCCCGCCGTGCTAGCCGTTTGAGGGCGGGTGTGGTGATGCCTGTGGGATGGACATGATTCATCCTTGATGGTGTGGAAGTCGCTCACCCACGGAGGCACTCTGGAACCGCTGGCCCGGGAATCGATGGGAACAGCTCCTTCCGCCGCCGGTCGTTCTACGGACCTAGTACAGAGCTTGAAAGTGTTATGATATGGGTATCTCTCCTGACTTACCTCTCCTTTCTTGCGGGCCATCGTTCAGTGAAGGTATATCGATCTTTGTCGTGGTGGTTTGAGGCAAAGCCGGATGACACCCCGTCTCGGTACCGGGCGTAAGCCACTTGAGGCTATGCCCAGCGTGATGCGGCTAAGAAGTTTACAGTTTTCTGCGGCAACCTCAACATGTACAGTCATCGCAGCTCCAATTTATTCCTTCTTGCTTCCTCGATGTTTACAGTCGCCAAACAGTCGCTCGACCACTCAACTTCGCAAATCAACCTTTTTTCATCGATGTTTTGGCGCTTAAAGCCGTCTTATTCTATCCGGTGGAATTCCTCCCGGCACAATCTTGACCTCCTTCTGATAAAAGCGTGAACCTACTGGCAACTCGAAAATTATGTGGCAGTGCGATCGGTGGCAGTGTCCTCGGCCATCTTTCTCGATCGGCGCCTAAAGTGGCGCCTCGGCGCTCGTTTGACTCTTGTCTGTAGCCTCGCGGTGGCTTCCCCATGGCGCTTTCCTACTACCTCAACAAGATTCGGGGCTCCTCCACTGACGCCAAGCCCACGCAAGCTCATGGGCATGTAGCTTCCTCTGTAGGCCTTGGCTCGGACCTGAGTACGATACTCGGATTCCTGCACAACTCGTATGTCGGGTCTAGCGTGAAACTGCTTGTTCTGGGGTCTATTGTCGAGACGGGGAGGCGACTTTTTCGCTGGATCATCGATCGATCCGGAATCCGTACGTGTCACTCTCAACGTGTTCCGCTCTGGGTGGTGGTCCGTGTCCGGCGCGATCTATCAGGGCACCAAAAGGCGGCGGCTTAGACATCACTATCGACTGGTCGAAACAAGGCCTCGGCGCCTCAGAGTTCAAACCCAGGCGTGGCGGAGTCCAGAACATCATCTCAACTTTTTTGGGTTTACTCCTTCCTATGTTTCGTGCTCATCCGTTCCACAGAATACTGCACCACCATTCGTTTTAGCCAGGGTGACCCAGCGTACGAGTGGATCGTACTTTTCCTTGTGCGTCTCTTTGTCTTATTTCTCTGTCTTACACTTGTAACCGACTTCCTCGCCTTGAAGACTCAAGAAAACGTTTGGAGGCGCTCCCGTGAATTTACAGTCAGCGCCAGCAACTCCCGCCGCAAGTGGGCTGTGCGCGCTGCCTCGGACGCCACAGTCAAGGCTAACGCCGAGTACGTACCCACATACCAACAGCCGCAGCTCTTCCGATGGCGCGGCTACTGGGTTGAAATTAAGCGCACCGGGAACGTCAACAACATCGACTCCGTCACGCCGTACGGATTCCCTGGGCACTACGCCGGTCATGGCTCAAGCATTTACATTACGTGAGTTTCTTGGTCCGTGATTCATCCTTTTTAAATCATTTATTTATTTTTCGTTGGGCAGGATATACACGCTCGATATGAACGTCCTTTCGGAGCTCGTCGAGGAGGCGCGCTTACGCTACCTTGAGGTTAACCGGCCTAACGTCGTGATATACCTCACCGACTCGGTACGCGGTGTTTGCTGTTCACGTCTTATTCACGATAATAACTCTCGTACACACTCGCAGCCCCAATTCGGACCCTCCCAGGTTTGGGCGACCGTCAAGCACAAGATGAGGCGTCCTCTTAGGTTTGCCGATCATTTATATGGTATGCTGTCACTCATTCGCTCATCCTGCAGCTCGATCATTCTCCCCGAGGGCGTCGTTGACTCCCTCGTGGCTGATGCTCAGGAATTCCTCGGTACAGAAAACTGGTATATCGAGGCAGGTATTCCCCACCGCCGCGGTTACCTGCTCTACGGGCCTCCGGGTACCGGAAAAAGTAAGGTTTGTCTCACTTCTGAAGCCTACTTTATTTATTTCATGTGCAGCGTCGACGATCTACGCGCTTGCGGGTGCGTTGAACCTCGAGATCTACTCACTCTCTCTTGCCTCGAACTTGTACGTTTCATCCCTCCCAACTTGTTCGGATCATGTCTCAATAATTTTAGTGTGGACGATTCCTACCTCCAGCGCGCCGCCTCAGCTATCCCGAAGCACGGGTTATTTTTAATCGAGGACATTGATTGCGCTTTTCCGCCTCGGGAAGAGGACGAAGACGAGGAAGAACTCATGGCGTTGCAGATGACCGGCGGCCGCAGACGGCCACCGCGCCATGGTGCGCGGACGACGCGTTCCATGGTGACCCTCTCTGGCTTGCTAAATGTCATTGACGGCGTAGGGAGCGAGGAGGGCAAACTTTTCTTTGCTACTGTGAGTCGACTTTTTCACCTTCAACCATCACTGACTTCCACTTGATCTTGCGCGCAGACGAACCACATTGATCGCCTCGACGGCGCATTGCTCCGTCCGGGCCGCATCGACCGCCGGGTGCAGTACGAGCTCGCAACTCCACCACAGGCACACGCGCTCTTCAACCGCTTCTTCCCCACCGCGCGTTTCCCCGATCCCATTCCCATCCCCGCCGTCGAACTCGCTTTCGTCCCCGTTCAACCCGTCATTTCCGCAGCAGCTCCAACCGTACCCGTTCTCGACGCGGAGAAACTCTCCCTTCAAGCGCTCAATGGTCTGCCCCTCCTCAGTGTCGCACCCCCGCTCGAAGACTCCTCGTTAGAAGCCACGCGTCCGCCCATCGCTGCGCTTGCGGAGGCATTTGCCACCGCCGTGCCCTCGGGCGAGTTCAGCACGGCCGAACTCCAGGGGTACTTGCAAGGCCACAAAACGCGCCCGGCGGCGGCGGCGCGCGGGGTGCATACGTGGGTCGCGGGCGTTCGTTCGGAGCGTGCGGAATCGGAAAGGAGGAAGGAGGAGCGAAGGGTGAAGGCGCAGCAGCGCAAGGCCGCCCTCGCCGCCGCCGCCGCCGCTGGTCCGGGGTTGCATGGTGTTATGGGTGGCCTTCCGGTCGGACCCCTCTCAGCGGTGGTCGTGCCTGTCCCTGCGCCTGCGCCTGCCGCTGATGACGCTAGCGCAGTCAGTGTGAATGGTCTCAAGGGTGCCGAGAACGGCACGCATGTGAATGGGGAGAAGAGTACCAGCAATGGCGTAGTTAACAACACTGAGTAATGTCGTATTTTGGTCACTTATCACTCTATTTTTGAGAGCCTCAATGTATCAGCAGGAATTCATTTCTGATTCACGTCCACTGTTGAATATTCTTCGGATGGAGCTCTTGAAATACCGAAGGCCCTATGTACAACACGAGTTATATGAAGGCGCGACAACTTCCGTGTCGGGGCCATGGCCAACATATTTCTTGGGCCTCGGCAGCACTACGGACAGGTTGAATGGAACTCGAAAGTATCAGCATTTATTCATCCTTGCCCCTCCCCGCGACTGTCCGCCGTCCAACGTTCCGCTTCGACACATTATAATCACGGCCGTTCTTGGACCACATCTGCGGTATACGCCAAATATTCTGCGGTCTCGCCTGGGCCTCCACGTCCCACAGAAAGTTTCCGCTTGTCATGGATTCAAGGGCCTCTTCGAATGCTCCTATGACGATGTTCCTCAGCCGACGCGGCAAAAACATGGTCGAGCAAACGTATAAAAACCCGTCGACGAGTGTACTTTCCTCAGCCTCTCAAACTCATCTCACTCGCCACAGCTATGATTTCTGCCTTAACTCTCTGCTTCTTGGTACACCGGGTCATATCTGAAGATTTTATTCGCTGAAACATTCCATCTAGATCGCTCTCGACAGCGTCGCTGCTTTTGGGCCTGCGGCCGTCAATTTGCACACTGCTGCTAACTACGGGGTCCTTAATAAAGCTGGAGTCTCGAACCTTCCGCCCTCGGCGATCAGCAAGTCATCTCAAATTCGGTTGAATTCCATATCTGATGAATACCTTCACAGCCGGTGCCATTGGGACCAGTCCAATTGCTGCCACTGGTATTACTGGGGTCTCATCCTTGACCCGAGTGGGCAATTTGCTACCTCGACTCAAGTTGTAGGAAAGATTACTGCTGCTTCCTACGCCACGCCGACTCCAGCCACTCTCACTGTCGCCATCGGCGACATGGCAACAGCATTCGCCGACGCAACTGGACGCTTGAATCCGAACTTTACCAATCTTGCCAGTGCTCGGTTTCAGACCATTTCGGCTCACTTATCCCTCTGATATCTACCGAAGGTGCTATTGGCGGGCTTGTCTTCGTCTCTGGACTCTACCACTGGGCCAGTGCGGTCACCATTAGGAGCAACGTCACAATTTCTGGGACTCCTACCGATCGATAGTCAGTCGTCGCAGACCACACAACGAACAAAGTGTTAATTTTTTTTGCCAGCCTGGATCTTCCAAGTCCCGGGCACGCTCTCGGTTGCAGCGAGTCGACGGATGGTACTCGTTGGCGCCGGGGGGTTCCGGGTAACTTATATTTAGTCTCTGGACAGACAGCGACAACTAATCTCGTTCAACAGGCAATATTGTCTGGGCCGTTACTGGCGCAGTCAGCGCCGCGGCTGGAGCCCACCTGGAAGGCGTCATTCTGGGCAACACGCCGATCAGCTTGATGACGGGGGCCTCCGCCAACAGCCGGCTCCTGGCTCAAACCTCGGTAGCACTTCAGCAGGTACGTTACGCTTTATCGTTTGAGTTCGCAGAGCGTCTGACTACCGTCAACAATTGAATAATAGTGCTAGCTGGGTCTCCGAGGCACGAGGAGGCCTAGCGCTAGATAGAGTGTCGAACGAGGCGTCAGAGCGTTTGAATTAATATACCTAAGTTGCTGAGCGGAGTCGAGCCGAATTCGGTCACGTGGTTGATCTGCAGCCACGGCTTGACCTCGACCTCCATCTCGTCTTATTCCACTTCGCCTACCGCCCACACCTTTCGCGCCCCACCCGCCTCCCCACGCGCTTCTGGGCTGTCCGGCTTCGTCGTCGCACTGGGCGACCGGATTTTCTTGCTCAGTCTCGCGTCGCGTCGGACTCGGCCGCGGGTCTCCTCCCGGGGCTTCCTTGGGCTTCGCCCGCCCGGTTTGCAATGAGCAAGCCCGGTGTCTCCCGCCCCGCAGCCCGCGGCCAGAGGCCGCGCCGGACACAAACCAATAGGTTTGTGTCCTCTCTCTCTCCTTCCCTCCTTTCCATTCCCTCCTTCCCCACCATCAACCATTCAGAGACGCGTAGTGTCTGCGTTCACCTCGAGACGCATAGCGTCGGCGTTCACTTCGAGACGCGTAGCGTCCGTTTTCATCCCGAGACGCGTAGCGTCCGTTCATCGATATCTATTCAATTATTATGAGGCTTACTGTGAGTCTCGCCGACGTCCCGAGACAAGCTCTTGACGCCCGCGAAGACACTCTATCGTTTTCAGTCGCTAAGTCATTGGTACCTCGTTTTGAATTCATAACTGTTTTTTCTCTGAAGGTTCTTATGATGTGGTACATAGAGCCATAGATTTTCATACACGGTATCGTTGGAGCATTACTATATCGCGCCGGGAACCTGGCCACCTGAGGGGGTTTGGGCCCGTTTTCAACATCCCACGGGGAATTTTTACCAGGTCAATGGAACCTAGGAAATAGGTGCGCATCCTACGAAGAGATCGAGCATATCCATGATAATTTTAGTGCCGTTTTGAGTGCCCAACAAGTTTAATTTTCAGGGATTCCCCGAAAAGGTAATTGTCTTGTTCCTTGGCCCGTTTTCCTCATCACGCGAAAAGACGAAATAGACAACCGTAGAATTCGTTGGGCGTGGGAGAGCAGCGGTGGTTCGATCCCCGCTGATCCCAGGCCGTAGGGCGATGGTGATAGTTGTGAATGAACCCACCAACACCGCCCTACTCCACGGCTGTCCCGGTTCATAAGGAAAATTAGTAAAGGCGCGGGTGAGCGGGGAAGTTTTCGCGGGAGTCAAAAGCCCCTTGCCACCCTCAAAAGCCTATTGTTGACGGCGTTGAAAGAGAGCCACCGTTTACCATAGCGTACATTGGGCACATATATCATACCTTGGGCCTCACAAAAGTAAGCCTTCGGCGGCGGGATTCATACTGTCATCTACTGTACCATTAGCAGGGACCCGTGCTTCGCAACGGGATAATGGGTTGATTTCACCCATGTTCTTTGTGGCCTCAATACTGTAACATTGTCAAAGAATGTGTTTTCTCAACACAGTAAAGGCTACAGCAGGAATAAAAACCGACTGAAATGTGATAAAGTTAGAAATCAACCCAAACCCGCATACAGGCAGAGGGGGGGGAAAGCAACCTCGCACCCATTGCAGACTTTAAATTGAGAGACCTGGCGCAGACTGAGGACACTCAGGAACCCATATATTCCAAGTGTATGTACGCGAGTTCGAACCCGTGGATTTCAACCTCACTAAGCTAGCATTTATGAGGAAGTACAAGTGTTGAATATTGTACATCAAAATAAAAGAAAGGAAAAAAGGTGGTTATGACTGGTTTGAGTCGACTGCGATTTTCCGACCCGTCCGTGCTATCGCTTGGCTACTCATCCTCCTCGGTGAAAAACACCTCTGTCTTCCGCTTCTCCTCTCGATCTTCGAACGTGCGAATATAATCTTGAATTTTGGCCATGTACCGGTTCGATAGGTCCGAACCAAGTTGGAGCACGCGAGACCACTCCATAAACCCGCTCCCAGCGAAGTACGTCTCGGGAGCCTTCGACTCGAAGAGATCGTCGCCGGTCTCGTCTCGATGGACAGCATTGAGCGCTGCATCAGTGAAGAGAGGAGTTGTGCGGTCCACGCTGGGTGATGTTTTCAGAGCATCCAGAAGCTTTTGATGCTGCATGTCGCGTTTCTCAGTGCGCCCCGTCGCACGCTTGGCACGCTGCTTAGCCTGCTCCTTCACCCGCTTGGTGCGCTGCTCGTTCAGCTCCTTTTGCCTCTGTTTTGCACTTTGGGTCACCATACATCTCGTCCTCTTTTCCCTCCGTCCAATCGCCGTCATCTTCAACAAAGAGCCGCTCCCTCGCGGCTGCTTTCAAATCCTTGAGAATATTTGAGGAGTATTTTCCGCCTTTCAGCTGCGGCCACGACCATTTCCTGGTGACCCGGCGTATCTCCCCAGCCCCGGCGAGCAGGAGGACCTCGTCCTGTGTCGCAAATTGCGCCGAGCAGAAAAGACACAGTGCTTGAGCCTCGGCCTTGGAGAGTCCCTTCGCTGAGAAGCAGATTCAAGCCGCTCAAGAAAGTTTTGATTCCTTTAGCATGATGTGTAGGGCCGGGTTTGAGCTCCCCGAGAACGGGGGCTTCAAATCCGGAAACCCTGACACAACGGGGTGAAAGACCGGGGAGATGTTGTGGTATGATCTCGTTGAAAAAGTGAGCGAGACTTTTGCCGGCAACCTGCGGGGCAAGCGCTCCCAAATCCTCGAGGTCTCGTGGCTGAGCGACAGGCATGTATATAGCTATATCGACGTAAACGCCTTCAGCATCGCCATCTGCCTCTGTCCGCTCTGATGCATTTGGAACAAGAGCCAGCTCCTTGGGGCTGACATACATCGGAAACTGCGGCGCGATAAGGCAGTGTTTCAGGTGCCCGCCGACGATGAGGGCAGCGAAATCGGCTGTCCAATACGTGTAATTGTAATGTTCCAGACGACGTGGGTTTGCTGTGGTGGAGAGGCAGACTGTCAGTCCAAGGAAGCGATGGAGGTCAAGCTGTTGAGAGGTAATGTTGCCCATAATTGATAGTGCGATGGAGGAAGAGTAGGGATGTTATACTGGCGTTGTCCAATGAAAGAAGAGCGACTGTTTTGGAAACAATGAACAACAGAGACCGTCTTTTTGTTTCGGCCCGATCCCCGGTGATCACGAGCCAAACACGAACATGTCACGCTACTTGTCACACTGCGCTACTCTTGCCACCATGTCGACGGACAGTGATAAGTCGGTCTGCATTCGTCTCCGTCAAATATAGCTTCTTATGGCCTTTAGATTTCCCTGTCGCATGTCTGTCGACCACCCGCCGCCACCGCGCGGTGACTTAGTCAACGGCCGTCCGACCCCAACATACATACTCGCTTGGGTCTGCCCTCCTCGTAAATTCTTCGAGAACCTCGGAGGCGGGACACTCGGAAAAGTGAACTACCGCAACTTCTCAGACGTAGTCTCAGAGAAATGGGTTGCAAGGCCTGGCTTTGGGTGCGTTCTCGCCATCTTTCATTCCAGCCGTTTCCTCACCTTGACACCAACTTGCAGTCTCGCCCATGCCCCCCTGCCCTACCCAGGGGCAGATGGGAACTTTTACCTCGTCGCAATGTTCAATAGACCCGATGCGGACCACTTCACAAGAGTCCGCAATGTGGCTGAAGATCCCCTCATTGAATCCGCGAGAGTCTCGATGGGTGTGGACCAAGATAAGTCTCTTGAGGACACCCTGCAGTGGTACCGATGGCCACTGCATTGGCTTCATGCAGAGCAGCGCGAGCGTGAGAGGGTAAAGGAGTTGACACACCTGCAGAGTGAATTAGAAGACAATGCACCAACGAAGGCATCGCAGGTCGTCGTCCATTGACAAACTGATATGATTACATAACGAGGACAATGTCTTCCTGTGTATATACGCTAGCTCATCGCGCTCGGGGAGCTGCAATGTAGTACAAACTGTGAGTAGAAGATGTAGGTAAATGCACTCCGAGGAGCGGTGGGTCACGAAATATCTCCGAAGAGACTGGGGAAGGCAAAAATTCATGCAGGGATGCCAACGGAGGGCAAGACAACATGCATGGATGGATGGTGGTGTGTCAGACGCGACCGCAGGCCGCTGTGAGACGCTCCCGGCCCTGAGAGTGCAATAAAAGCAACTCTGGGAAGTGGGAGACGTAGCTCGCACGAGACGTTCCCGACAACCAGAGCGCAACGAAGGCGACTCTGGGCAGGAGACGAAACTCGCGTGGGCAACCCGCGGCCAGCGCGACGCGAGACTGGGGAGTACCGACACCAGAAAGCGGACAGCCGGACCCCCCAACCGGAGCAGCGCTCCCAAAGCGAAGCGCGGCCGGCGAACACAATGGCGACGGGCACCCCAACCGGAGCGGTGTGACGAGGAAAGGAGGAAGGAAAATGATAACATAAAAGTTTAAAGAACGAATGAGTAGATGGACTTAGCGTTGGAACGAGGACCCAGTAGACCCAATGTCTTGATGCCGGCAAGCTAAGAATATGTCGCCGGAGATCCACGCTAACGACATCCGAGAGATTGCCGACGCATCCAGCCCAGAAGCGCGCAAAAAATCCGTCGGCGCGACATAAGGCTCCAACCATTTCCGTCTTAAAACTGTTTCAAACAGTTATAACCGTTTTTATTTCCATTTGATTTGGTGGCCTGGACAAACAGTTTGCAAACTGTTTTCAAACGGTTTAAACCATTATTTTTTGCGCAGTGGGCAGCCAGCCGATTCTCCGGCTCAACCATTGATTTCAGAACCAATATTCATCTGCCCATCCATGACCTTCCATGAAGGTCTGCTGGTGCCCGCCTTCCGAGTCATTCCGCAACGTTAATATTCACCCACAACGTCGGCGGTGAGCATAAAGTGTGACCCAATGTGATGGTTCGTGTTCTTCCTGGGTGGGGCAATACAACAATTTTGGGATGTGTTCAAAGGCTATGCCAGCGACCCCAATAACCCGCTGAAGTGGTGGAAGGTCGGTGTTTTGAGCCTTTTCCCTGACTTTCTCGAGCGCGCACCACCTCTGTCACGATTCTGAGTCACGAACTTCGCGGCTTGTTGAAACCTGAAACAATCACACAGGTGATGTTCAGCGAAATGTGGATAAAGGATGGGTTGTTAAAGGAGGCAGAGGGCACCATTGGACTGTGGTAGAGGCCAGCTACTGCGTGTTTTGCCCGCCCAAAAAATACTGTTTGAAACGGTTTGAAACAGTTTCAAATGGTTTTATTACCGTTTCCGTTTTAGTTTGCCCGGTCCTTCAAACTAAAATCAAATGGTTGGAGCCTTAGCGCCGCCGCGACACGAGGTGGTGGGAGCGAGCAGAGTAAAGTGACCTGTGACCTGTGTGACATCAGTGGTTAGTCAGCTCCCCCGCGCTCTTCTCGCTCGCGTATCTTGCGCTACACCGCTCGTGCCTCGCCCCGTAGCTGGCAATATTGATAAAATTTGGCGCGGCTTAATAGATCTTCGAGGTTGCATAATTTTATTGGCTTACAAAGGGTCACCGAGGCGCGAAGCGCCCCGGCAATCCCCTGATGGGCCCATAGACTTTAAGACTGTATAAAAGAAGTACGGTCAATCCCAGGTTGCGAAATTTAACTGACCGCGCGATCCGATGTCCAGTGTAACGGAGTGGAAGGGCAATTTGCGAGGAAGGCCCAATGAAGTGAAACTGGGAAATTAGATTCTTGAACGGCGTCCCACAGTACAGTACTTGATTCCAACTCTTAATTACCAGTCGAAACAACGACTAGTATCAATTCATCAGGCCTTTTTCTCATCGCGCCTGAGGCGGGAGCATCCCCAGCGCCGCCTCTTCGCGCCCCAGAAACTCGCGATGGAGCGTATCAAAGCCGCGGAACGTCGTCTGCCCGCACAGTTCGCGCACAATCACGCCAATTTCGTCTATGAGCTGTGGAAAAATAAACTATCAGCACATCAAAGAGAAGAAGTCTGAGGCACGCACAGTCAGAACGCTGCCCAGCGCAATCACAGCTGTGGAGGGGCACGTCAAGACCAATTTAAATGCGAAAGGAAAGGCAATGTACCTGTAGAATGCGTGGGCAGTTGTTCGTCCTGGGTTAGCGTTCAGAAGCTGGTTAGCCACAGAAATTTCAACGAGGCACCCGCACTGACCATTAAAACACTGAGGGAGAGCTCCTCGAAGCCAATGCTTGCGCCTTCGACCTTGCCCGCCACGAACTCTGAGATCTCGGTTTCCGAATCCGTATCTTCTGGAATGTCAACCTTTTTCGCCGGCTCACCAGGCCGCTGCCAGTCCATCGAGCGGATGAGTGCTTCGTGATACATCAGGCGTTCACGCAGGCAGGGCAGAGACGCCGGCAGTGGGTGGCCGTCAGAGAGTGCGTTCGAATGGATATCGATAGTTGCAAAGACGTCGGATAGCTGGCCAGTTGAGTAAGGGATGAGAACCAGACACAGCTTCCACTCACAAGGTTGGGATTCAAAAACGGCGTCTGAAGGTCTTCTCAGGCTACAGGAGGAGGAAACGAAATAATGAACATACCCTGTGGACCAAAAGACTGCACCACTTGGGATCAAGTTTGGAGAACGCGCCAGCAAGGAGTGCGAGCGCGGTGATCAGCTTCGACCTGAAACCACGGTCAGAATGCAACCGAACCCGAAACAATTGAAACTTGCTCTTTAGCGTGCAGGAGTTCATATTGCTCGTGCGGCCAACGACCCCTTGTGAGCGGATCAACACGCAGTCAACTGACGGACATTGTAACTTACTGCGCTTGCGGCTCCCACCGGCCCAACTTCAACGACGGCGTGAGTCCCTGTAACCGTTCCTACATCACACACGCGTCAAATGTTGTGAGGGTGACATGAGGGAAGGGGCAACATACAAATACAACCAACACTCTAGCCGCGACTCTGCGGATCCGCCGTTCCTTGGGAGTCAGTTTTGGCTGCTCGGTAGTCGTCGTTTGATCCACCCAATCGATGGTCTCCTTTTCGTAGTGCCCGCCGCGAGCACGCGCCTCCTCCGCCAGAAACGCCTCGACCTCCTGCCCGAAGATGCTCCCCAGCTCCTTGAGCGTCGCCGCCAGCGTTCGGCGAACGAGCGTGCGCGCCGAAGTCGGGCGCGGGAACATCATCACAATGCCCTAAAACAATACGCAATCAGTCCACGGCATAATATTCGAAAAAATCCAACCACGCACTCCGGCAGTAAATCCAACGATCACAAGCAGCCTGGTGAAGAAAGAACGTGTCAGTGCAGTGCCCTGAAATAATAATACTAAAAGAGCCAACGCACGCACGCTTCCACCCAACGACAATCCCAACGCCGGTATTCGACACCATCAAAAAGTGCTCATCGAGGTACGAGTAGCCCACAACAAATAACGTCGTCACCCCAATCATCGTCCAAAACATCATCATCGCCGGCGGCGCCGCCAGTCTCCCCAGCATAAACGGCGCCACAAACACAGTCGTCACCACGGTGATCGCATACGGGTTCCCGGTCCCCCCTTTACCCGGCGCGGCAATATACCACACCACCAGCCCATTCAGCAGCCCGAGAAGCGTGCCCGCGAGGCGCGTGGCGAGCCCAAACAGCTGTTCGCCGGCAAACGTCGCGAGCCCCGTCTGCGACATGATGAGCGCCCAGAGGCCCTTGTTGCTGTAGTAAAACCACGCGGTGCGGGGGACGACGGCGGGGATCCACAATGCAAGTGAGACGACGGCGTGGCGGAGTGCGAAGATGCCCTCGGGAGTCTTGAAGAAGCGCAGTGCGCCGCCGAGTGTGACAAAGAAGCGGCCGAGGCCAGAAGTAGGCGGGAGGGCGTCGGGATTGCGCCCTGGACGTTACAAAATTAGTTTCAACTGTAGACCACGAGGCGAGAGGTCACTCACGCGCTGGCGCTGGCGCCTCTTTCTCCTCTACACTATCGATACCCTCCTCTTCTTCATCCACAGCCTCCGTAGACGCATCCTCAAACTGCGTCGGGTCGGTCGCTGTGCCCATTGCAAGCGGCTGCGTAACCACACCCACATCCTGCTTGCTCAGCAGTTTATGTCCGATCGACCCGAGCCCGAGCGGAAGCCAGAATCGCGGCTGCTGGCGCTCCAGATCGAGCTCGGCGACGATGCCCATGAGACGATGAAGCCGCGCGGCAAACGCATCGAGCGCATCGCAGAATACGAAGCAGATGAACAGTGACCTACATATATATGTGCATTAGTGTGTTTATCCCTCCGCTCCCCGGTCTATGTATTCCAACAAGAAGAATGAACACACCTCACAGCAAACATATCCGGATCCGCACTCAACTTCCCCACCCGATCTACTCCGCGCCCATTCAACAGCTTCCCCGTCTCGGGGTCAAAAAACCGCTCATAGGGCTTAATCAACTTCGCCCTCTCCACACTCCGAAACTCCTCCAACGCCCTCCCAAGCTTCTCCCGCGTCCCAGCCAACGCCCCCTGCCTCGCCTCCACCTCCACCGCGTTCTTCCCTCTCAGCAGGGTCGACCACCGCCCCCGATTGCACTCCACGAACCACGCGCGCAGCGCCTGGAGGGCGTCCTCGCCCGCAGTACGCAGGGGTGCCGAGGAGGACGCGAGGATGGGGGTGAGCGCATCGAGCGTGTGCCCGTGCCGCACCTCGCGCTCGTGGACGTTGCGCCGCCGGTGCGCGAAGCGGCTGTCTCGCGCGGGGTCGAACGAGCCGTCGGTATTGGTCTTTGCGGCGGCGTCCCTGTTAAGCGCGGCGGCTGCCTGTGCGTCTTCTTCCTGTCTCATCATGACCGTGGCCTGGAACGACAGGAGTGCCCTGAGGATTCGTATTAGGGTCAAGTCGACTGGGTGGATGCGGAGGGAAGGACGTACGAGATTCTGAACCCCAGCGCCCGCACCTCTGGCGCGAGTCGCTTGAGGTCCCGCGGGCCTAGATGACCGCGGCTGACTTCCAAGTCGACGAGCTATTCAAAAATAAACCAACATTGAACGCAAAGGGAGACTGTGAAATTCGACACATACCCCAATCTGTCCCGCGAGGGCTGCAAGCCCTGCGCCCAAACCCACGCGGGCCGCGGTAACCTGTGTTAGGGTACAATCAGCAACGTCAAAGTCAAAGCGAGTGAAGAAAATTAGGGTATACTCACCTTCGCAGCAACAGCCGCCCACGCCTTATGGTCCGATGGGCGTTCCGCGAGAGCGGCGGACTGGAGGGTGAGGATCGAGAGGGCGGGCTGCGAATACATTACAATTAGCGGGAGGCTCCTCGATGAAGTGAAATGAAATGAATGATTTAACAAAGGCGTACGTACCTCGAAAAACGCTTGGTCGAGCGTGGTCCTGCACAATTATCTTTATCGTTAGCGTGTGTATGTAGAAGTGCGAGCGGAAACGAATTGAAGAACGAAAACTAGTCGAAAGGAAGGAAGAAAAGAACGCCAACGACGAAAGAAGCAACTCACAACCACATATGATTCGCCGTCTCTGGAAACACGAGCACGATCGACAGGAGGGCGACGGCGACGTAGTAGCACGAGGGGATGAGAAACATCTTGGCGACGAGGTATTGCGGGGATGGGAGGACTGCGTGGGTGAGAATAAATAAATAGGTTAGATATAGGTCTAGCAAGATTGAGGAGAAATCGAGGAGAGGCAAAGCAGTGACTGGATAAACCGAAGATAGCAAGCAAAGGAAGACTCACGCGGCCCAGTGGAACACATCACATCCATCACAATCGTCCCAAATATGCCCACCACCTGGAGCTTGGGGACCTTGGCGCGGAGGGCGCCCATGGCGAAGGTGCCGATAAAGAAGAAGGCGCCGTAGACGGCGGAGGAACGCGGGTCGAGGAAGAGGCCGTGGAAGGTGTCGATTTGGAGCTGGTTCAATGCGCGTGTAATGAGTATTTATGTTATTATAAGTAAGAAGGGAAGGAGGATGCGTGGTTACAAGTAAGAAGGGAGGGAATGAGGGAGGGATCAAGTGAAGCAAAGTGAATTGGAGCAAACCTGCCGGGTGGGCGAGATCCCAGCGACGAGTGCGTTCTTGGCGGCGGCTTCGCGGGCAGCGAGGAGAGCTTGGCTGCGCACGGATTGGGCTGCGGCCATGGCAGCGACGCCCCATGCCCAGCCGAGGAGCATGCCTGCGTGTGATGATAATCGCCAGTGAGTAGATATTTAATGAATTTTGGTTTGACGCACCAAAGAGAAGCATGACACTAGCAATGAGAAACACCGAGATTGCGAGGGAGGGCGGGAGCATCATGACTAGGATCCTGCGGTGTATTACCGTTTATGATTTATTAAACCTTGTGCAATAGATTAATGGACGCACCCAGGGAAGAATGCGGTCTGTCTAGAATTATAGATATCGAGTCAGCTTTCTTTTTCCAAAAAAAGAGAGAGAGAAACGCGTTGGGCGAGAGCGTACCCGATGTTGTTCATCGTGTCTTTGTCGACGAGGAGGACCACACACGCGGCGACGACGAGCAGGCAACGAATCAAGGTCTTGATTATGCGATGCGAGCGCAAAGCCGTTTTCACCCAGCCGAACATCACACCTGGTGCCACAGCGGATGCTTCTGCCTTCCCGCCCTTTTCTGTATTTGTTTTTACGCCTGCACCGTCTTTGACCGCCCCCTCCTCTTCGCTGCTGCCCTCGCCCTTATTCGCGTCGAAGTGCCCCTTTTCGAGGTCGGCGGGACCGCCGCCGTTGTCGGTTTGCGCACGCTGTGTCTCGGATTCAGGCGTGGACGACGCAGCGCTCATCGTGTGTGAATATAGGGGAGGAGTGCGGCGCGTTCGTTAAACTTATATGCGACCACTATCACCGTGACCTAAAGCCGATGACGTAAGTTCGGTCCACGCAGAATTTTCAATGCGCTACTTCAACCCATCTCAGCAGGATTCGCGATTCGGTGGTTGCAATGCGGGCTGTTTATTAAATAACTGGCAAGGACGGAGATAAAGCACGTTTCGTTGGAGAGTTGCTCCGGGCAAGAACGGACTTTGACAAATTCAACTCAGGTAAAATTGATGCTAGCATCGCATAAACCCTTTACATATAAAACCCTACCTACTTATTCCAAAATATTTACGCTTGGAGAGACTTACTGTAGAGTACTGATGCGTAGCCTCCGGCCAGGTACAGCGTATACTGTATAGAAATAATAAAATGAAATGATGCGGCCCGGAATCGAACCAGGCAAGTAGCGTGAGAACCTTCCCAGCGGCTTCGTCCCTTTTCATCCCCTCCCTCAGCGGCGGAGGGGTCCCAAGAGTCAAAGTTTTCATCGAGCCAGCTCTACAAAAAGTCCGCAACACTCGAGAAGCCTCACTCGTCATGAAGGAGTCTACTGACGTTCGCAGGTGCCCTTTCCGTGTACTAGTAGTAGAACTTCTTCCTCAAGACATTACGGCTGGAAAGATCAGCACAGAGGAAGAAAGGTCGTCGAGCGAAGGAGGCGTGCAAGGTCTTGTTGAAGTCGCTCTTGGCGAGACCACGATCGGGTGAATGGAGAACAAGAGATAGGGACGCAAACGTTGCGACGAGTAGTGGATTGACATCCGAGAGGAAGAGAGACGTCGTGGACCCTCAGCGTGTAACACTGTTATCCCTGAAACGCAGAACCTCGTCGACCATTGGGATGTTCAGTTGGCAACGATCCCGGTGACGCGAATGTCCAAATAATTCAACGAGCAACAACGCGTGACCAGGCTGTTACTCAGTTGAGATAGAGTGTTCGGATTCATATGCCAGCCAACCACACGAGCTGGTTGCAAATGCACTGAAGAAACTATCGAAGGCAAAAGACAGCTTAGCCAGATGGCCGCATAACCCGATTGGTGCGGAATATACTTATTTGACGACGACAAGAAAGAATTGAAACGACCCGACACAACGGAATAAACTTCAGTCGACCTCTTCAGAGAATTTATCGCCTAATGGCAGCTGCTCCTCGCGGTGCACACCGTTGGAATAGCCTGGAACACCCCCTTGCTCGTGGTCCCGGTCCCTGTAACTCTTATCCTCGTCCCCATTGTTCGCCTGCAAAGAATGGCGCTTCGCTTGGCCGAGAGACCACAGGCCGTCGATTACCGCCCGTGCGGTGCGCATGTCGACTGCGAGGGCCGTGCAGGTTCCGACAAACTCGGTGGGGTCACTGCGGGCGCTATCGCGGACGGTGTGGCTCCACGCTGTATCGTCCACGAGATGGGTTGCCGCGCGGAGCGCCCTGATCACCTTGCACAGAGTCTTGTGGGGCAGGTGTGGAGCGGTCCACGCAGCGGCAAGGCACTATGCGGCTGTGAGAGGGGAGTGTAGATAAAAAAAATAGTGCTGTACCGTATGGCTACAGTAGCGCACGATGCCACACCGCGAGCACATGGAGGTGCGCGAGACGATGCGCGCCGTGCAGGCAAGGTGTAAACACTACGTATAATTGTCAACTCGAAGTAGTAGTTGTGAAAAGAGAAAACAAGCCTGGTTCCGATTGCGCATCTCTGTCATCAGCTGGAAGGCCCCAGCAAAACAGACGCGGGGCTCGAGCAGCAGAGGGCCTTCCCCATACAGAAGGGTGCCGTCCGTCCCGATAGAGTCGCGCATACGACGGACAAGACCGAACCAGTCGCGGGGAACCGTCATCCGTTGGTCTGTGATGCTCCGCAAGATAGGTTCCATCCTGACCGCAACGGGGTAGAGCTCTTCATAAATTTTGGCGAGGATGTCCATCGTGCTAGGCATATTTATTATCGTAATTTCGTGAAAGAGTCCTGCGCATGCAATGAGGGGGGAAGTAAATGTGTTCATTTGGAGCGTGTGGTCCACATGTGGGTCATACGCTTGAAGCGCACACTGAAGATGGCGAGTGGCGAGCAGAAATACCACGGGGACCTGGAAAAGCACTTGGGCGAAAGGCTCCAGAAACCGGGCAAGTCCAGCGAGGAGGGCAAACACGCTATGGCCACCGGGATAGTTGGCAGCCCACCGTACAATCGAAACAAGAACGTCTGCCTCGGTCCTTGAGGCGGGGATGATGTCTTCGATACAGGTGGGCCAGGCCTGTGCGTCTGCTGGCAGGTTCTGTTTCGCCTTGCGAAATTTCCCCGGACCTAGATTCGTCAAGTAATCGGCGAGGTGGAGACACAGAGTCCACAGAAACTTTTCAAGCAATTCCGCGGACGGGAGAGTGGTAGACTCATGGAATATCCGAATCTTGGGTTTACACTGGCACGTTTTGAGGCGCTCCCGGAGGGCGGAATGCTGCTTATCTGAGCCTCTGTCCGTCGC
This sequence comes from Mycena alexandri, assembly GCA_029233265.1. Classification (NCBI taxonomy): domain Eukaryota; kingdom Fungi; phylum Basidiomycota; class Agaricomycetes; order Agaricales; family Mycenaceae; genus Mycena; species Mycena alexandri. The sequence goes on along the minus strand of JARJCM010000130.1, from coordinate 113,817 downwards.
GAGGAAGGACATCGCTGCTCTAAGCACGGGACCTTGTCGAGAATCTTCTCCCTTCTTCCTGAGCACTTTGTCGAGTATGCCATTGAGGGCGAGAACACAACAGGCACCCTCGTGCATCGGGTTCGAAAGGGTAAAAAAGAGAAGATCGCGTTCCTCTTCAGTGCTGGCGTTTTGGCTTCTGGAGCTGGAAGGCATCTTAGGTAGCCTACAATGAAATTGAGGCGTCGGTGCATCACAAACTGGCCGGCTTTCCCGAACGATGTACTCACTAGTCGCGGAGAACGGAGAGCTACGAGGGCAGCGAAATGGGGAAGAGTGACAGAAGCAAGAGGTGAGTGATCGGCTGATCTGTCCTCTGATGTGCTCAAGCTCGGCCACGGTCCCACCTATACCCGGGCCCGAGGCAGCGCATATCCGAGCAGAACCGCGTCTCGACACTGAGGATCTTTCTGATCTTGCTTGGAACCCATCCCATCGACGACGTCGCTCGTCCGCGCCTACCCCTAACTCAGATTCCTCACCGCTTTCAGACGTTCCCCCGGGCGTCCGTGGCGCGCACGAGTCTAGCTTTACGTTTGCTCCTGCTGCCATCATCATCACCAAAAAACCGGATTTCGCTGCGAATAACGCGGTGTTACCCCGTCCCACGACCCTTCCTGCGACGACTAGCGCGAACGTGGACACGAATATGTCGACCATAACTACCTTTCGTGGTATACGTGGCAAGGAGGACCGCGGCTTCACCCCAGATGATTTTTTGCGAGAGGTAATTTTGATGAGTGTTCACTGAAGCACGGCGAGTCCAACTCGGGAGTCGGGATGTGTAGAAAGCCACCAACGTCGCAAATAACCCATGTAACTTGAGCAGATGCTCGTCGTTAATGCTATGGAGTTTGGCAGCGGCTCGGTCGAAATGATCCCCACCTTGTTCTTCCTCCCGTCGCTACCGCATGACCCAGCGACAGTGAAGGCAAAGCTCAGCATCGCGGCTTGAGAGACGTCGATGAAACCGACAGGGATGGTGCATCCCTCGGTTCCGTAGTAGACGCGGAAGGTGAGCGCAACCATTGGTGGGCAGTTATCAGAAGGACGACTCTGCATCCGGCGGTGCAGCTTTAACTGCGCATGACCACATCGGAATGTTTTTTTACAGTGACCTTCTCAAGGCGGACTCGCAAACTGACGAAAGTCTCAGGTACACCCTTCCACCCGTAGGTTCCGCACGGGAACGTGCGTGCCAGAAAACCAGTACACGGACCCTCAGAGTCCTGAATAACAGCATACCTCGAAATATCGACCTCTCAAAACGTCCTCCAATCGGCTTTACTCTTGGCATTGTCCTTCAAACATCGCAGTTAATTTTACCGTCGCGGGTGCTGTCGGGCTCTTGTATATATCCAACAGCTAGCCTCCTGGTTATCCAAGTGGGCATACAACCCAGAAACCACACCGTTCAGCTCATAACTCTCCCCTTGCAGATATGGCCGAGGTTTGCCCGGATCGAGAGCCAAGTGCATTTTGCAAGTGTTCGCATCCTGGGAATCCACTTCTACATAACGTTGTCGTGGATGCGAGGTTCTGCCCATAGGATACCACCTGTTACTGGTTCACCTGGAACCCCGCGACTCTCATGTTCACGTGAATCGGCCCGCCTGGCAAAACACCGGCGAAATTCCCGACGGCGCATATATATAAGTCAGTCAATACATGAAAAGTTGACGAACTTTCTCCGAACCTGCTACAATGTTGAAACATTCGGCTTCCTTGGCTGCGGTTCTCGCTTTTTTGCAGGTTGCGATCGCCCAGTCGACAGTGTTCGGCCAGTGTGGCGGAGAAGGTCGGATCCGGCTTCCCAAATCTCACTAAAACATCTAATAACATGCCCATATTAGGTTGGGCCGGGCCCCAGGCGCGTAAAATCAATGTCTGAGGGATATATTCTGATACTGTTGACCCAGACATGCACCCCGGACTCCGTCTGTGTCTTCCAAAACCCCTTCTACTCACAATGCCTTCCTGTGAGTTTCCCTTCTCTGCCAGATAATCTCGCCGATGCTCAGTTCACCTCTTGACAAGAACGGCTCGGCGACCACGACCGCAGTCACCACCACGACTGGTGGCGCACTTCCAACGGGGACATCAACTGCCAAAGCCAACACCGTCGCGAAAACGCTGGGAGGCAAAAAGTACTTTGGCTCGTACGTCGTCCTACACATGATCCAGTTCAAATTGCTCAGACGTCCACAGTGCTACCGACAATCCAGAACTCACCGACACCGCCTACGTCGCGACCCTCAGCGACAACACCTTATTCGGCCAGATCACACCTGGGAATAGTATGAAATGGGTTCGGCTCCGTGTCAGTTGTTGGGGAACCGTTCCAACATTTTTTATTGCAGGACGCGACGGAACCAAGCCGAGGCGTTTTTACCTTCGCTGCCGTACGTGTGTACCGAGACGGGGGGTTGTACGATTCTGACTTTCCATGTGAACAGGGAGACGCAGTCGCCGCACTCGCGAAGAAAAATGGTCAGCTATTTTTTCCTCCCGATAGACTACCCACTCATAACCTTGTTATAAAGGTCAACTATTACGGGGACACAACTGCGTGTGGTACAATCAGCTCGCCAGCTGGGTTACTGCAGGAAACTTCAACGCGACCACTCTGACGAGCATTCTGCAAACCCACTGCGGCACAGTCGTTCGTATTTTCCTCATGTTCGCGTCCTCGAGTTGAGATCCTTTTTTTTTTTTTTTTTCATTTGTAGGTCAGCCACTACGCTGGGCAAATGTGAGTTTCCTTGATCATCCATTCGGACTAGTCGTTTATTCCCTGCAGCTGTGCGTCTATTCTGAATAGTTTGATTGCTGTATATCCTGACTTCGAAGGAAAGACTCTTGGGATGTTGTAAACGGTATTCTTACTCCTCTTCCGTACATGCATGGGCCACTCTAATTTCTTCCCACCAGAGCCCTTCAATGACGACGGAACCGTCCGCTCCTTCGTATTTTCTGACGCACTCGGGCTTACATCGTATGTGACAACCGCCCTGGTCGCTGCGCGGGCTGCAGACCCAGCTGCCAAGCTCTATGTGAGATCTCGCCGTTAGTTATGTTCAAGGCGCTCACTTGAGATTTTTCGTGTTTTCGCGTTATCCAGATCAACGACTACAACATCGACTCTGCTGGCGCAAAGGCCACGGCCATGCTCAACCTCGTCAAGTCGCTCAAGACCGCCGGCACGCCCATTGACGGTGTCGGGATTCAAGGCCATCTCATTGTCGGGGAAGTTCCGTCCAAGGCTGCGCTCATCGCAAACTACCAGGCATTCACCGCGCTCGGCATCGAAATTGCGATCACCGAGCTCGACATACGCATGACGCTGCCCGAGACCCCCGCACTCCTCGCTCAGCAGCAGACCGACTACAACACCGTCATATCTGCGTGCAAGGCCGTCGTTGGATGTGTGGGTGTGACGATTTGGGACTACACCGACAAGGTGCGCTTTTAGCATTGTGTGGCAGGGAGCGCTGAGTCAATGGTGGTTTTTAGTACTCTTGGATTCCAGGTATGCCGGTCTTCTCACTTAGCGGTGGAATACAACTGACACTTCCTAGGTGTGTTCACTGGTCAAGGCGCTGCCCTGCCTTGGGACGACGTAAGCTCCAATTCATATACCTCTAGTTATTTTTTGGCTCACTTTCAGCTACAGAACTTGGTCCGCAAGCCCGCATATGACGGGATCATTGCTGGCTTCACGAATTGAGTGACAAATGGTTAGCTCAAGTTCTTAAAACTTCTGGTAGCAATAGGGGTAATTATTTGAGCGCGATGTACATTTTGTGCTACATACCGCGGAATTGGGAGTTCTAACTTCTGAAGGTCTCCTTGGTAATCTTTAAATCAAAACGTCTTGGGAGAGCTTTCTCGCGTCTTACCAAGGCACACGATGCCGATTTCAAGTTCATGTCCCAATTGTCCCTGCGCTTTGTCGTTGTTTGACGGAGATTGTGAGCGCGAACCGATCACGTGGACGCTTCTCCCTCTCCCAGCTCCCACATTCCCGTTGTTCCTTTCAAATCTGCTTAATGCCTGGTCGGAACAACAAGTCAAAAAGTAAGTGTTATATCTGGGCCAGATCTGAGTCCTTGAACCACCGTGTCACTGTAGAAGCTTGCACGCACCGCGACAAAACCGGTTCAGGGAACAAAGAGTACGATTGGGCCCCTGTGCGCTTCTGTTCGGCGCACGACTGCTTCAAGTACCAAAACCTTAGAGAGTGTGCGCGATGCAAGTCAGTGGCTTTCTGTGCCACTGCGATTTTTCCCGTCTAACCTCCGTGTAGATGCGCCTCTTACTGTGTATGTGTTACTCACTCTGCTCTTCTCATCTAACCCTACGATCGATCTGCGAACTGATGTGCTTTAGTCTGTAGAATGTCAAAGTAAGGAAGGAACGATTTCTGCAGCGCAACTACATGTTGATAATTATGCGTAGAAAAAAACTGGAAGCAACACAAACTTGTGTGCGACCACAACGTTGCCCAACTGGCGCTCACCCCAGACGGCGCGGAGCCATTACTACAGCGCAACCTCCGCCACTGGGTCGCTCGTTTCAATGCCACCCTCCTCAACGCTTGTATTCGCGCACTGAACCTCAAAGAGGACTGGGAGCGCATCGGTCAGGGTGCCCTGGTTCTTTTCATGGAGCCACGTCCGCACCATAACCTGGGTTCGCGATGGCGAATCCGAAATGCGGGTATCTTCAGGAACGAGGACATCGAGGGCGTACTTCAGAGCATAGGCCGCGGTCTGGTGCAGGAGTACCGCGAGCGCCTCGTACCGATGCACGCAAAAGAGCGCGCGCGCCTCCAGCAGAGCAGCGGCGGTGCCGCGGATTACGCATCAATTATAATCTTGGCAGGCAACGTAGGCGCAGACACTCTTCCGGGTGACCATCCATTCACCATGCGCTTCACACCGCTCGATGTGTGGAAGTCGATGGTCGCCAGCATGCCAATGGCGACATACGGCGGGGACTGGTGCGAGGACCTGAAGGACCAGGTCCACGATGACCGCCCCTTGAAGCATGCTCCGCCGACGAATTGAGTCTTGGGAGGAGAGATAATTAACCCTTTTGTACCGAGAGGCGAGAAAATGATGGATTCATTGAATGGTCTAGATCTATGCCTCTTCCACACCTAAGTACCTCAATTTGCTCATTGAGTCAACAATTGCGACAAGTGAAGGAAGAAATTCACTAGCGGAGAGATTGAGCGTGGATTGCAGTCTTAAAACTCGGTGGAGGCCCAGGGTGTCGGAAGGAATTGTGGTTATATTGTTGAAGGGTAGAAAACGAGTCTGGCGAACGGGAGAGAGGTATATGACCTGACCGCGAGGCGAACACCTATATCTCTTCCCGAAGCGACTGGTCTAGGGGTTGGAGATGACTTATTCCTTCAGTTTGAATCCGGGTTGAGTGATTTGGCTCCGGCATCTCAATAATTCAACCAACCCGATTTTGCGAACACAACAACTTCTCCTCCAAACCACCCTGCTTCGACGCGGCGGAGAATAAAAAGAAGGGAATGGGAGAGAGATAAACGGGACTCGTACATATAAATGAGACACAAGTCGAGAACACTACATAGTGGAACGAAGGAATATCGATGTGGTGGAAGGATGGATGTAAGCACGGCCTCCTTACCATCTGATGCGAGGCACTTCCACTTGTTCTTTGCTCCTGCCTTCACCATAAAATTCTCGGCGCCGCCAGCTATGGTCGAGCGGTAACCAGACCGCTCTAGGTTATGTAAAGAGATGAAAAAAGGCCACTGTCAAATCTTAAATAACATGACCCCCGAGTCGAACGAGGAGTTTCCGCACGTACATGGGTTATCCACTAAGAATTACGGATGCACGCCTTATGCCGCCAGGTCTCGTTTCTCTGCTTCATATGCTTAGTGAGAGAAATTGAACACACCTGGCCATGAGTTCGGGCTTCTCGGACAAGTTTAACTTTGCCTGGAACTGTTTCATGTACAATGAAACAAGCTCTTCGTGAGGGCATTTTCCAGGAAGCAACGACGACCATACACTGGGACGGAGAGAGAAAATGACGCTACCTGCCGAATGTGGCTTGACCCGGGGTCGAACGGGCTTCCTCTGCTTTTTATTTCTATGTATAGCCTCGACAGGAATTCTAGATGCACGCCGGGTGCCTTCAGGCCTTATTCCCTCAACTTCACTGCGTTCCGGCCCTATGTAGATGAACCTTTGGATACATTATTGTACGTGAATCTACATGTATCTACACATATGTACATGGGTATATGAGAGGGTAGATGCACCGTGCATCTACCTTCAGTTAAGGTTTGGATACATTATTGTACGTCACGTGGACGCGCCTCGGCTACTCTGCGGCTACGTCCGTCTACCGCCGTAGACACACCCTGCATCCCGGCCAGCTGGCTCTTTGTGCCAGCCTCACACCATAAATCTAGGCTGCCCTTTTGTCTGCAAATCCCCTTCCCTGTGTGAGTTGCCAGCACCCTCAAAACGCATAGAAATGTGTATATCTATTTTAAAATATCATGTCCGTATCAGTTAGTCCGATGTTGATCGGAGACGCAGCGATCATCACCGGCAGTCAAATACATATACCCGAAGATGGCCGAAGACAAGCCGAAAACAAGTCGAAGTCAAATGAACAGTTAAGGCATGTTTCGATCTGTTCATATTCACTTGAATGTGTCTACACAAGTGTGCCTACCTTTCTACATGCATCTAGCTGCATCTACATTGGTCTATGTTCATCTACGTTCAGCTACAGTGTTGGCTGCATGTAGGTGAACGTAGACCCCCTTGTGTCGACTGCACGTAGACACACGTAGCAGTATGTAGACACACATGTGTGTCTACCCCATCGTCTACCCACATAGATGCAGCCTGCATCTACCTGGGGCCGGAACGCAGTGCTTCGTACCTTTTTTTACCCGGGTTTCAGAATCTCGAGGAACACTGAAGAATGACTGAATCACTCAATAGAAATTGAAATCCCGCCGAGCTCGGGGTTCTCGGCCCAGTTCAATTGACCTTTAGACTGAAGCTCAATTCCAATTTTTTTTCTTTCTCAAATCAACCTAGTGGAAGAAAATGCTTGATTTTAAGAGTCAACGCTGTTCGCAAGAATGTGCCGGCCGGCGAAATACGGAGGGGAGGAAATAAAAAGCCAAGCCTTTTTTCGTACGACCTAACCCCGAGTCGAACGGGAGTCCTCCGCGTGAACGTCGTCCAACGGATCTAGACTCCAGAGATAGCGATGCAAACCGCGTGCAACCAGGCCTTACTGCCTCAAATTAGCAGCGAACTGAAACTAGGGCGAGGTTCGGAGCGACTTCACAGGGACATTGTCGTTGGGAGAATACGACTGAAACCAATAAAAATCATCGTCGGGATGCGGTGAATGCACACCGCGTGCAACCAGGTCTTATCCCCCAAATCTCATTCCTCGAATAGTCTCTCGCAGTCAGACGCTTCAACCGGTGACGCTCGTACCTCGCTTGTTGAATTCCTCGAACCAAGTATGCAGAATTGAGTGTCATTATCGAGTTTGCCTCTCCCACAACCTTAATTGCTCAATGCAATCCACGAACTTTGAGGTTCGGATCGCACTGAGGGAGCGAACTGTGTTAGAATCGTTGAAGGGTGGAAAAAACTAGCAAGAGAGGACTAATGACCTGACCCCGAGTCGAACGGGGACCCTCTGCATACAATCATCACCAGACTTGAACCGCAATTCGTGCGGACGCACACCGTGTGCCACCAGGTCTTATTCCCTCATCTTTGTACCTTTATTTAACTAGAGGACTCAAGAACCCGGGTTCAGAATCCCGAGGAGTACTGAAGAATGACTGAATCACTCAATAGAAATTGAATCCCGCCGAGCTCGGAGCGCTCCGGAGCTCTCGGCCCAGTTCAACTTTATCAAATCAGTTCCAATTATCCAAGTAGAAACAATAGTTGATCTTAAGAGCCAACGGTGTTCGATAGAGTGTTCCCGTGGGCAGAGTACGGAGGAGAGGAAATGAAAACCAAGTCTTTGTTGGTATGACCTGACCCCGAGTCGAACGGGGACCTCCACTTCTACTTGTACTCGTCCTTGACCTGGTGACAACTTGTGGATGCACGCTGTATGCTGCCAGGTCTTACTCCCCTAATCTCGTTCCTCGAATACGGAAAAGTAGATGATCTATGGCTCTCCCACCCTTACTCAATGCATTTGAACTCGAAATACATGTAGTAGCGGAGAGGTTGCAATTTGAAACGAGGGCGACATTTAGAGTGATTGTTATTAATTGTTGAAGGAAGGGAGGGAATTTTTTTTTGGCACACACATATAACCTGATCCCGAGTCGAACCGGGGCCCCACTTATACTATATGGCACCGGGTACTGGGCCACCTTGGGATTTTTGCGCTCTGGCCAGCTGGTGTAGAGGTTCAAATACCCAGATGTAGACCTTTGGGTGAGGACTGACATACTGGGGGTGGGATGAGATATTTTAGGCCATTTTAGGCGGTGATTTGAGCGGCCAGCGAATTTATTTTCGGATGTGCCCTAGTCACAGCGCTGGGCCCTCAATTTAATGGGGGTTTAAGTTAGTTTGCGTAATTCAAAGTATAATAATATATTCAAAGCGGCCGAAAACCCGATTTGATACTTCAGATTTAAGGGCCGGTGAAATCTAATCACTAATCTAACTTATCATAATGCAAATAAAGCTGGACTAAACTTGAAGTATTGCCACACCTTTTGCGAGCCACAAAATGCAGAATAAAATAAAAGGTCTTGAAACGAGTTCCCAATCTGCAAGTTTAAAATCTCATTTAAAAGTGTTTGAAACTCGGTACGAAACTTGAGGTTTAAACGACCTTGAATTCATCTGCAGATGATCTGCGGGCCGTCTGCAAGGGTAAATAAGGGACCATCCCCTTGTATCTATCTACTCTTGCTGAAGGTGAATGAGGATGGTTCGCAAATTATCTGCAAATGAGTTCAAGGTCATTTTAAACCTGAAGTTTTGTACCGAGTTTCAAACACTTTTAAATGAGATTTTAAACTTGCAGCTTGGGAACTCGTTTCAAGACCTTTTATTTCATTCTGCATTTTGTGGCTCGCAAAAGGTGTGGCAATACTTCAAGTTTAGTCCAGCATTATGATAAGTTAGTGTTATATCCATGCTCCATGACCTCTGACGAACTACTCCGATCGCGCTCCGTCTTCTCGGAGTGCATCGGACCGCCGGAGTAACAGAACGATCAGAGCTCCGACAAAACATCGGAACAAACTCCTACCATCTGACACCATGGCAAGACGCCATCCCACACATTCCTTATTATCTTAAGTCCTCTGACTTCTTACTTATTGTTTCAACATCGTTCTTTTTGTCACCTGACTTCTTCCTCCCCTTTCGGACTTACCTTTATTATTATGTCCGCATGGGTTCTAACATATCTCCTTTACCTATTACAATAAGGAGCTCTAGTATTTAATCTTGTTCTACATCCTCCTGTACTTCAGTTTTATGATAAATGTTGCTTCACCCCGTTCCTCGTGAAGTAGTCTGGTCGTTCCGCTCCGACACTCCGCTTCTATCATCTCTCTCCCTCCAACGATATCCAGCAGTAACGTTCACCCAATTATCCCCTCTGTGGTGTAGCGTCATCCAGTCCGCCTTTCACCAGCTCCGACTCCGGACTCCGGTTCCGTTCTGTCCGGCCCGCCGCTCCGCTTCATATCTGTTGTTAGTTCGACTAGCCCTATATCACTCTGTACCACCTCCTGGACGACTCGGATATAACAGTTAGATTAGTGATTAGATTTCACCGAGCCTTAAATCTGAAGTATCAAATGAGGTTTTTGGCCGCTTTAAATATATTATTATACTTTGAATTACGCAAACTAACTTAAACCCCCATTAAATTGAGGGCCCAGTGCTGTGAGTCTCTCTTGACAGACAATGACACTCGTAACCTCGTTCTATACTGTTAGTTACCGCGGTCTGATTACCGTTAGGTCGGCTTATCAAAATTGATGATGATGCTTTCACAAACAAATCCCATTGAGACGTGTCTTTGACGCGCCAGAACCGTCTGAAAGATGAGTGCATTGCCTCAGTGCAGTATAATAGCCTCCTTCAGGGTCCCCGCATTTTTCTTGCCCCCCTCCGTCTTCATTTTTACCATCTTGCCAAATTGGGCACATTCTGGGCCATTTTGTATTGGTCAAGCTCTTATGTTCGAGAAAACCTCAAAGGCATATCAGCAAACTTATATCGACTCATTCGCACTCACTCTATTTTTTTTGTGACGTAGGAAGTCCTACGTCGCGTCAACTTCTGCACCCAGCATTCCACGTGATGTCCCAAAACGGATGCTTATATAATAAGGCGACCTAACGGTAATCAAGGCGCAGTAACTAATACTGTACCAACTTGTACGGTAGCAACCGACCGAGGAGTGTTACAAAAAAATCAGGTTACGAGTTAGCAACCAATTACCTTTTTAGGTACCGTACCTGCCTAAAAAGGGAATTTGATGGCCCGCAGGGCCGAAAATTTGCCAAAATGGGCCTCAAAAGGTCAAAATTTTGGTGTTACAGGGCGATTTAGGCAACATTTTGAGGGCAGCGTTACACGTTACGTTGCTACCATACAAGTCGGTACAGTAGACTAGATGTACCCCCAAATGGCAATGAATGGGGTACTTAGTGGGCCACCCGCACAAATCCGTGGTCAAGACTACTTAGTACCGTGCACCCCAGAGTACTCAGACTCACTCAAGTGGTTCGAATGCATGATTGTGTACATTCAAATCGTGAATTAAGGGTGTATACGGGTTATAATTACTGGGACTTCCGGCAAGAGAGGATGGGTGAAATGGGGGTATTGTCAAAATCATGTGTGCTACAACACAGAGAGACCAACCTTGGGGAAACATAAGTGTTGGAAGGACAGATAGGAAGCAATAGCACATACTTACGAAGGATGGTCCCTTCATGCCAATACTATCCTTTCCGGGGATTCCGGACACATAAGAAACATGCTTGAATATCTCTTTGTACACTAGGTCATCATCATCATCATCATAAATCAGTTTATTTAGCTGTATATGGGCCTGTAATGGCTACGACAGCGATACTCTAATGGTGGGCTTGTGTGTCTACTTGTTGGTTTCTGGTATCGTAATTTTGTAAGTAATGGAAAGGAATATGGGATGAGGAGTCGCATCACGGTAAATTATTTGTACAAAGGTTTCGGCGCTAGTGAGTTTTCGGTGTCTCCGCGGTGTCTATTGGTATCGTAGGTGGTGGTTTCTATTTGGAACATTGGTATTCTGGTATTAGGTGAGTGTATGTTAGAGAGAGGAGGAAAAAGAAGGGGGAAAAGAGAAAACAAGAGAATAAAAATAAAATAAATACCGTATCCGTATCAGTTGAAGCGCCCCGTCGCTTCCACAAACGTCGCCAGCGGCTTCAGGAGTTTTGGGTGGGAGAGGAGTGGCGAGAGGTGGAGGGAGCCGAAACGGCCAATTTTCCTGCACGCCGCATGTAGGGGTTGGCGGTATGGTTCCCACCGCGGGCACTCCAACATGTAGTGCGCTCGTGTTTCGCTCGCCGCACCGCACGCTTCGCACCTAGAGGAGCCCAGCACACCAATCTTGTGCCTGTAGGCATTGAGGGGGGACGCGTCACTCCTGAGTTGGGCTATGACGGACGATGCTTTGCGCGATAGCGAGTCGGAGGAGTAGAGGGGCCGGGGAATGAGGGAAGGGGGTGTTTGGTCGACCTTGCGCAACGGTTCTCCGGTTGTGGATCGCTTCCACCTCGTCCGCCACTCCTCCAGCGTCTGCAAATTGATCTTGCACCGCACCGTGGTGAGTGATACGAAAAGGCCCGGGTCCGGCTCCAGTTCCGTCCCGCTCTTCGCCACCTCATCCGCCAATTCATTCCCCTCCGTCCCGATGTGTGCGGGGGTCCATAGGTTGACGATGGCGAGGTTTGGGTGTTCATCCTGGGCGGCACGTACCATCACGTCGTACAGGATGGCGCGGTGTCGTTGAGGTGATACCCCGGAGTGCTGCCTGCAAGTCAGCTACGCACAGTATGTGCATGTTCCCCTTCCCCAGCGTGCTCTCCGTCGCCCTCACCAAGCCTTCCATCTCCCCGTCGCACACCTGCCCCTCTCCCAACGCAACCATGATCCTCTCCCTCTCCCTGCCCCCCTCCACTCTCACCGCCGCTCCTCCCGCCCTCCCCTCCATCAACGATCCGTCCGTGAACCACGTCACCTCCCTCACCCGCTTGTCGCTAGTCGCTATCCCCAGTGCACTCAACACATCGTCTTTGTCTGGAATAATGGTCGTGACGGGGAGCGAGCGGCTCCACGGTGGCGCATATACCAGCGCAATGGGCTCCATCCCAAGCGTCGCGTCGAAAGGCACCCCCAATTCGGCCTCCCCCACCACCCTTGTGATTCCGCGCTGGCAGATGCGTTGGCCTCACGCTGGGACCGTTGATGGCCATCACACGCTTGGGATATGTTCGACCATATGCAGGATTAAAGCCAGCTTTGTGTTTCTGGGTGGTGTCGAAATCACGCTTGAGACAAGCTGGTGAAGTCGGTGAGTGTGGGGAAGGGTGAGGTATGAGGAGACTATGTTTAGCGCGTGGCGTTCCACCCGCAGTTGTACCGGCAGCATCACGGCCTCTACCTCCAGAGCAGCCAGCGATGCCGTCTTGTAACCCCAGTGATGCACTTCGCTATTGACTTGTTGAGTTTGTCGAGGGGCTTGAAGGCGGACTGGGGGAGTGGTAGGAACGACACCGATCCGTAGTCAGCGCATGGGACGACAGTAGCCCGTACCAGGTCACGGATCAGTAACGGCTTCATCCCCCACGTCGAGTGTATTACTGCGATAGACGCGTTGAGCGTTCGGGCTGCCGATGCCGCGCGCGTGCCGCGATGTGTGCTTTCCTGCTCAGATGTTCGTCAAGTACCATTCCCACCCACTTAACTGACGGTGCTGGCATAACCACATGCTCCCCACGCACCCTGAAGCCCGAGAGGTCCTTCCTGCCGTTGGAAGCGTGCAGTAAGTCCGTCTTGTCTTCCTCAAACCTTGCCTCATCCTCCCTCTCCCATTCCTTCGCCACCTCCCCTGCCCGTTCCAGCATCGCGACATTCTGGAGGATGGATGTACTCGCCGTCGAGTATGTCATGTCGTCGATGAAGCCCCCCATCCACGTTGGGTTCTTCACCACCGCCAAAAGTGCCCCGAGCCGTTTCAGGAGGCGGTTAATTACGAGGAGAAAGAGGATCACCGACAATGCAGAACCCTGCGGGGCGCTGCGTTCTGTACATTGGTATGTTGCCGTCCTTTTGCCGTCGATTACAACTGTCACTTGATGCCCGTCGAGGAACGCTAGCACCCAGCTGATGATGGTTCGCAAGTACCCCAGCGCCGCCAATTCCTCCACCACCACCCGATGGCTCACCCCGTTGAAAGCTCCCACATGGTCGACACCACCATTCCCTCGTCTATCTGCGCCCGCGCCTGGTGTATGAACACGTCCGTGGCCTGTTGAGTGCTGCGCCCTGGTTGTCCCCCAAACTGCTCCTCCTGCAGATGTCCTAGTGTCTCCGCCTCGTGAGATATTCGTTTTGCGACTAGGCGCTCCAGGGGTTTGGCGAGGGCTTCGCCGTGGTGTTCAACAGGTCGGTAGGCCTTGGGGCTGGTTCTGTCCTTCTTGGCAGGCTTGAGGGTGGGAAGTCCGTCAGAGGCTTTGAGGCGGTTGGGGAAGAGGCCGAGGCAGATCGACGCCTTAAAAAGGTGTGTTACCCAACCCGAGATTACCGGCCATCCTCGGCGCACAAAGCCCATCTGGATGCCATGCGCATCGGGTGCTTTCCACGGGTCGCCCGTCCAAATCGCCCCGTACACCTCCTCATTCGGCCTTTCCTCCACAATCACCAGCTCATTAACTATTCCCCGCCGCTTCTCCGCACGACCCTGTTCCCACTCCTCCTCCTTGGCCCCCACACCCCAAACCTCTAACGCGGCTCCTGCGTTCCCCCTCCCTCCGTCCTCCCCATTTGTCTCCGGCGCGACCCCAGCGCTCCCCGCATCTACCCACCTCGTCGTCCCCGGCGCAACTCCAGCGCTCCCCGCATCTACCCGCCCCAGCGTTGTCAGACTCCCATTCGAATGGTAGTCAGAACATTGAAAAACAAGCTAAAAAGGAACTTACTTCCGAATTGGGAACGGGCCGACCGGGCCGGATTAGCCGATCAATCAATCACATCAACAGGATCAATAAACACGACACACAAGTAAAAGCAACTTAAAACTTCCCAGAAGAAAGAAACTGGGGAAAGCACAGTAAAAGCACAGTAAGCACAGTAAAGCACAGTAAGCACAGTAAGCACAGTATGCACAGTTGATTAACACAGGAATGCACGGGCAGCAGTAAAGCACAGTTGATCTGGTGTCCTAAAAAGGAAATTGTAGAACAGTATATAAGGAGGCTGAGTTTTTGCAATAAGATCACTTTTCCCCCTTCAAATCTCTCTGCCAAAGACAAGTTATTTGTCCTAAGCACCCTAAGTGTAGCATTAGATTGTAGTATAACACTAGGTGATCACTGAAAGCTGGTTAAAAGCACCCGGAAGTCCACCTGAAGCCTGTCAAGCCAAGATTACACCTGTCTGAATTACATAAGCAATTACTGAATTACACGCCGAAGCCTCACGAAATTAACCCACGTCACGGATCTTGCTTGGAATACACCGGTATACAAGTAAGCATCATTAGTAGCCTTCGATTGTTCTCGATTCCTACTCACGCATTCTTCTGACAGTCCACAAGCCAATTATAAGCACGAAACCACGTTGATACCTATCTGAAACCCCGTTGATACCTACCTGAAGACCCCGTACTTACGTGTAATAAGTAAATCGGTCTCATTCACACTAGAAACATCACCTAAAGTTTACTTTGTGTATTTTACGAACCACTTTGGAAGTACTTGGGCAACGTCAACCCAGTTAAACTTTCCATCTACAAAACTTCTTGTAGTTGACATAAGTGGAGCCCACCGCGAGGGGTAAAATCATACAATAAAGACTTCAAGGGTTTCGTGTTTGAGTTCCCGATCAGGGGTATATGAGCAAGACACCATTCGAATTTTCTCCAACTGTTAGTTCCCACCGAACTCGCATACACGTACAGCAGATCAGACTGCAGAAGCAACAAGAAGAAGCCTATCCATCAGATACTGATTTAGTCGGTGAACCATCTACCCAAGAATACAATTTTCCCACAGCACCAGAGTTATATCAAGAAGCTTTAACTACTCAGCACTCGACTCCCTCAACTAGTTGGAGTGAAATAACTGATTTACCCCAGACAACCAGCACATCTGAACCACGGATTACTTCCCTCTCGGACTCAGAACCTGAACAAACAACTTCCGACGACCAATCATCAGACAGTGAAATAAACATACCAATTCCAAGAATGACTACTACACTCAAGACTGTGCTGGATATGCCGATCCGAAATTCACGTGAGGCTCCGAAGACTTTTAAAGGTAAGTACACCGAAGTCGACACTTTCCTGAGGCATTGCAACAAATTACTCAAGAAATGCAATGTTACTAGTCCTAAGGATCAATGTGAATCAATAATCGATTATTGCTCAAACAAAGTAGCAGAATATATCAAATCAGAGGAACACTACATCACCCCTGATTGGACTTTGCTGCAAGATGAAATCAGGACCTATTACGATGCAGAGAAAGTAGACCAACGCTACCTACCCGCTGACTTGAAAACATTCGCTAAAAGGAGTGCCAGAAAAGCTTGCCACACCATGGGCCAATGGAAGACCTATTATCGAGAATATATGGCCATTGCAGGTAATATGGGAAAGAATAAAATAGCAGAAGATAAGATTGATGCGTACTTTTGGTTGGGAATACATTTAACTCTGCAACAGGAACTCAAGACAGCCATTAATACGAAGCATCCGAACCGAGACAAAGCATATGCACCTTCAATGGCTCAGATAAAAGAGGCAGCTGAAGAATATTTCAAACGCGACCAATTCCCGGCAACTCTACTAGACGCACGGGACTTTGGATTTTTCGGTTTACAAGTATCCGATAGCGAAGACAGTGACTCATCCAGTGACTCTACCACCTCCGGCTCGGATGATAGTGAAGATGAAAGTACCAAGAAATGGAAGCGTAAACTTAAGGAAAAAGTCAGCAAAAAGAAGGAACGGAGAAAGAAGGAGAAAGAATCGAAGTCAGGTAAGCGAAAATCAGACAAGGAGGTTACGCGGGATGAAGAGCGTACCACCAAAGCTGACCCAAGATCCAACGATGTAGAAGAAATAATTGAGCGGCTGAATACCATGAATATCCGAGATCCTCATTATGGAGCAGTTTACTATAAAGCAATTAAAATGGATCCGTTAGTAAGTAAATGCATACGAGAGCCCTTGAAAGTAGTGGAAACTGGATCCACCTACGTTCGACAGCCACCACCGCATTTAGACAATGGACCCCGACAGGACTTGGAATGTCGCAGGAAGTTCCGGATCATCTACTTACCCAAATAACATCGCCATAGGAGATGGAGCACGTACTTATCCTCCTGCATGTTTTGGCTGCGGCAATCAGGATCATCGAATTAATAGCTGCCCAGGGATACAATCCTTAACAGAGCGCGGAATTGTTCGGCGACATCCTGAGACTCAGCGACTGGTAATGCGGGATGGATCGGCCATTCGAAGGCAGGGCGAAGAAACATTAATTCAAGCGGCGGAACGACAAGGCAGACCGGTAAGTATGTACTGGGAAAAAGGGTCGATACTTCAAGACGCAGGAACTTCCATGGAGAAACAGGTTATGGGGTATTACTGGAACACGGGAAAGCGTCAGTTAGATTCTGTTGATGAAGAAGAAACCACAGAAGAAGAAGCTACCACTACATTTACCGACATGGAAGAGTATGAATTAGATAGTGAAGAAGAGGTCGAAGTGGAGAGTGAAGATGAAAAGAAAGAAGACGAATGGGAAGAACCACACGGACTGGGAAAACTCACAAATAGCGGATAGCGAAGAGGAAGACGAGACCGGATATAACACATTTCAAGTTTGGACTGAGCCACCATTGCCTGAAAAATCAATAAATGCGGTTTATGAAGCAGAACGAACGGTACCTACAACGCGTACAGCTCGAAAAGCAGTCTTTGACGGAGTATTGATGCCAACTATGCGTCCACGACCCATAGTCAAGAATGGAGATCAGAGTACGAGATTGAACCAAGAACCTGATAAGAAGAAATCGGCAGGGAAGCCGTCGAGTACCAAATCCCTGGAAACTGGTAAAAGGATTCCGGTCATTCCTGAGAAGGTAAAACCGGTTAGAACTAAAGTTAGCATGGACGATGTGCCCGAACAAAGACCGTACGACGCACGAAAAGTTCGCCCCCATCCAGCAATTCAAAACCAAGACGAGGATATGCCCAGCATCAATGAAACCAGGGGCCAAGCGAAGGCAGTGAATGGAGCGGCAGGAGACCAATCAGCATTGCAACACAAAGTAAAACGAAGTGGAGCTTTAGATAGCGTTGAAACCCAGCGTACGGCACAGCACACTGCAGAGGAAGTACGACAAGCATACGACCAATGCATGAATGCACCTCTCACGACAACAGTAGGGGCTATGTGGAAGATATCAAAAGAATTAAGAACTTACGCTGGGCAAATAATTAAACCCAAAGCAACTAAAGCAGTCATGATGACACGCGATCGGCGAGCCGTGGTAGCCCACGTAGCAGAGTACCCTTGGTTTGAGGAGGACGGAGTACTCATCAAGGTAGGGATGGAAATAGGTGGAAATACCGTGGTAGCCGTTATCGACACAGGGTCGCAGCTGGACGTGATACGTGAAGCGGTGGCTGAGAGGGTGTTGCGGCAGCCAATCGACTTGAGCCAGTCCATTCAGATGAACGATGCGAATGGGGGAGAAAGCACACTAAAAGGGCGTGTGGACGGGGTAAGTCTAGACTGCGGTGGAGTGCGGACGACAGCGAACCTATATGTCAGTAACAATAGAGTTCCATTTGACCTGCTACTGGGAAGGAGATGGCAAAGAAGAAACCTAGTAGGGATAGATGAACGAAAGAACGGAACATACTTAATATTCAAGGATCCAAAAACTCACCAACCCCGACATGAATTGAAAGTCCACATGGAGCGTATTTCTGAGGCAGAATCCCGAAGCTTCCGGAGTCTGTTGATCACAGAGAACGACGGCGCAGAGGTAGAATATCGGAAAGAGCTTGAAGTGGACGAAACGCTCGCAAGTGGAGTAAAGATGAACGTTGATAAAAGAGAAGCCAATTGGAACGACGCGAAGTCGCGACACTTCAGAAACCTGCACAACACGGAGTCTAGCAGTATAAAGGAGGAACAGACAAAAGAAGTAGAGGAGGACGAAACACCGGCTTGTGGAGTCAAGGTGAACGTCGAAGAAAAGGAAGCAGAGGATGTCGCTGGGAAAGTTACGGCAACTAGGTCCGAACACCCGAATTTCCTAAAGAGGAAGTGCATCCAGCGGTCTCCTTCATCAAAACCTCTCTCACCATTCAGTAACCCCGCGACCCCGCCTCTCGAAGAATCACATAGGCTATGCGACGGAACTCCGAGTGGAGGAGATAAGGATGATGGGATCTGGAGCAAGGAGTATAAAAGGGGGGGAATTGAGGTGCGAAAACAATCAGAAATATTACCGCTTCTACCTCTTACTTTCACCACCACCCTTCATCCCAATCCTCCATCGCTCTATCCTGCTCAAATGAGCCAGGACCCCCGTCTCAGACCAGCTTCTGTGTCACGTACAGGACACATCTCTCAGGTGCTTTCGCACTTGCCTCTCAACACCAATGAGGCGGCCGACATCGCAGCTCAGCACGCGCGGGACGCGTCTTTTAAACCCATCTCCTCTAATGACCCCGTTATTCTCGCAAATCAACTTTCTCTTCCGGCGTACGCCATTCTCACGGATCCTAAATCGCGAATGGTTCAAGTAAGTTACTCGGATGAATTAGTTTCAAATTTACTCAACGACATGCAGCCCCAGTTTTTGAATAGAGATACCTATGGAACCTTACCAGCAGCAGATCGTCGCAAGGATGGGGAATCAACCTATCAAGTAGTTTATGACGTTGCCGCGGATGTACGCGAACGTTTCGCGAACAACCAACCTCTCCACTGCCGACCGTTTACGGTCAGCACTGCGCAGAGCGAATTTCTTGGGACCGAAATCGACAACAGCGGGCGAGAAAGCATTAACTTCGTCGCTTTGAACGCCAACATTACGGGGTACGACGCCGCCACTGAGCGCCCGTTTAGTATCGTTGGACACTTGGAGGCGAAGATCTATGTACCTCCAGGCTTTTCTACGACGCCGTGGGCACTCGAAGCTCCTTGTCCAACACGTCTCTCTCTGAAACAAGTCCTGAACAATTATGAATCCTACGAGCGGCCCTTTTTACGCCTTCCCTGTTAATTCTACCAGTCTCCGACCCTCGCTCGAATATTTACAACCTAACCACCCGCATCGGCTGTGTACTCAGACGTTAGCTAACCCAGCTGGCGAGTCGCTACAGATCCCTAACGTTCCCCGCGACAAGTACTGCATCCCGCCCATTGAGGCGGATACGCAGGAAGTGGGTCGAGCAATACATAATAGCGCAATTACGCACGCGCTCTGGCAGCCTACTCCCCAATACCGATATCACACGATCCCTTCCAACGAATCCCCCCCTGATGACTACCTTGACTGGGAGTTCTTGGGGAGAACGATTACCGGAGCACAGCGCTGGCGCGAGCGTTGTTCCAACACCACATCATCATCCAACTCCCCAACATCCACGGATCTAGAAGACAGTGTAATGTCGTTCACCGGAGAACTTCCCAATGTCCCCGACGACACGGAGGATTTGAACAAGGATTTTTCCAAGCGGTACGTTCCTTTAAACTCAATAACAGGGGTTTTTAACAAACAAAAACGCAGCACCCAACCCGTTTTCTCAAAGCTACCTGAAGCAATCATCGCCCAAATTCCTGATAAACGCGATCGGTTCTCCCGCCCCATAATTCGATATACGAAACCAACCCAGCAGGAGGGCGAGTTTGACCGACTCTCCCGAGTTTCAGCCGATTTGGCGCGAACTGTGCGACAAAACCAGCGAGCACGTCGTGGGATGCCCCATATGTTTCTGCGTACCCCCATCGCCCGACGTCGTTCGTATCCACCCAGTACCTCCGAGAGAACCCACTTAGAGGATGACGATATGTCTTCCTCCATAGGTTCTTTGCCCTCAACTCATATCGTCAGCGATTCCGATGAAGACGCTCACGGTAGTCTGGAGTGCGAATATGTGGATTCAGATGATGAAAGTAACGCTGAGGAGGATAGTAGTGAGGAAATTGACATCGGACTTCCACTCAGCACACCGCTTCGCCCCCTAGAGTCAGGGGACAGTTACTTTCCGCCCCAGCCTATTCGTCCGGCAACTCCTTATTTCTCACCATCGTCATTACCGGTACTCGCTTCAGGGAGAAAACCCATCGAACAACGTACGCCTAGCCCAGGGACACGTATATCCTGGAGGACGACCTCTTTATCGTCACCAATCAAGCTCGGGGGATTACCTAGTGACCCTGTCAGATTCAGGAGGACGACAATGTTGCTCAATGCTCTACGCAGTCTGTGTGCTCTTCGGACGATAATGACGACTCTCTGGAGTTATTTTACCCGCCGACACCTCCTTTGGAACCAATTCGGGCAATGCCGCCGATAGTTTCTGACGCCACTAATCCAGTTTCGAGTTTAGTGGACCGTAGTTTTTCATTATCTCCTCTGATTTTGCCCGCCGCCTTGATTAATCTCCCACCGACCACCCCGCTCGCCCGTCTAGTACCCGCTTTACACCTAGGAGCTTCGCTCAGCAATTTTGCTCAGGCTGCTATAACTGGAGCAGAGAAGGTGCTGAATGGTTTCAAATCGGTACCGACATCGTCGTCCAGCAACGCGATAAAGGATATCGAGGATCGGGTTACTGGATTGGAGCGCACTCAGCAGGCGCTCCTCAGTTCGCCCCTTCGTGATCCATCGACCAAATTCCCTTTCGAAGAAGACGAGGACACGGTGATGAAGACCTCCAACGATCTTGCCGCCCTTCTGGCTGGAGAGATGCGTGCACCCCGGGTGTATCGAGCGGAAGTGGATTTGCCGTCGATCGACACTGAATTGTTGCTGGGTTTTTCCAAAGGAATTTCTATTCCACCCGCCGTTCGGGACCTTCCCATCCGCGCTTATCAACAGGCTTCTCTAGCTCCCCGACCTTCCTATACTCCGGCTTCGTCTCCCAACACTCTTCCTCGACCCGCTCACACCTTGGATGTCGATATTTTTATTCCGTCCTTCATCGCCAACGGGTTCCATTACAGAAAGTGAAGCCGAGGTCATGGACGATATTTTTCGATGGGATGACTATGAAGACGAAGAATATCGAGCTGCTGGTAAGTGGATAACGATACACGAAGCAGAATGGATTAATGACTTACAAACAGAAGAGGTAGTTCGTGAGGCGGAAGTGAAAGCCGAACGCAATGCGAGTGAGTGGATTGATGAAACTCAAGATTACTGGTATGCTGAAAAACAAATTGAAGCGATGGCTCGTCGGGCGGAAGAGAAGGCCAAAGAAGAAGAACGGAACGACGAATGGATACCGAAGAACACTCAGCAGTCTCTCCCTGTACGCCCGAAGTCTCGGTTAGGGTATGTTGCGCAGCAAGATGGCGAAGATAGTGAGTGGATTAACATATTAAAAACCGACAAAGATATCGATATAACAATCCAAGATTTTCTTGAGGAGATGGAATTGACAGAATGGGCTCAGCATGCAGATGGGCACGCAGCACACAGTACGCAGACCGAGATTATGATGAACGCGCGTATTAACACGCTTAAAGGGCTTGACAAGAAAACGGATCGAACGTTCCATCAGCAATCCGAGACTCGGACCGAACAGCCGATTGACAGCTCGTCTGGCTCTTCGACCCACGCCCACTCTCTTCCGACTGAACGAACGCTCTGGGGCCCGTCCTCTCGTCGACCTATGCGAAGTGAGATCGGACATATCAGTTACGACCGAACGGCAAATGGATGTGCCGATTACATGAATGGCTCCCCGCCTTGGCCCGTTCAAGAGCGTCGTCGCGCTGAGGTTTTAGGGTACGCCCTGGAATTTCCCGACAGCGCTATCCTACAGGCCCATGTCAAATTCCGCACTAAACTCGCGTCCAACTTACACCAGGAAAAGATCTTGCACACTGAACGACGTATCCGACAGGAATCAGAACACAAATCCCATCAGCGTAATAATAGTCGCCTTCTAACACCGTTAACCATCGATGTCTACCCCGAGGCCTACCGTCGCAGCACCATTCTCGATTCAAACAGTGCTCGTTTAACAGATTATACTCTGGCTTACCGCCCTGAAGCTCATTACTTCTCGCCGGGATACGATTACTCCCAAGACTTCAGCTACTTTGGATTCCCGGATTTGCCGCGGGTTGTTTCGCACCGAATTTTGGAATACGAACACGCGAAACGTACCAAATTGGCTATCATCGATCGCAGCACCCGTCATCGTTACGAAGGCTCTTTTGCCAACACCGCTACCGCCGAGAACTCGTTTAAGGACCACGACGAACAACCAACGAAACGGAGAAAGATTCATGCATCTCCGCTTGGCCACCAAGTCGTGAGCACTGAAGCCATTAAAGCAGTGCTGATCGATTGGCAGCCATACCTCGCTGGGCTCCGGGACTTTCGTAACGACATTTTTTTCACCATCCAACGGTTGATCGAAGCGTTGGAATATTTTGAAGGACGAGTCGAGTTTAGAAAGATATTCTTCCCCTTTGAAGAAGATTTTGCAGTAACCACCATTCGCGACATGTACGACATGGAGCGTTCCTTCAACCCTGACGGGTTCTTTCGCCGCACTTCTTACCATCTCAATTCCTTGTTACACGACGCTGAAGCGAATTTCTTGCAGGCTTGCGCGACATTCTTCCGTGCAACTCGGGACTACGAGTTGGCATATATCTTGGAGGAATTACTCTCAATGCAGTTCCGCGATGATATGGGCGTAATGCAGCTGCTTCGTGGCGGGTTCGTTGCCACCAGCCATGACTGGGAAGGCAGTAGCTTCGACTCAAGCTTCGGGAATCTCCAGGATCGGTTCAACGAGTTTGAAGGCCAGCATACGAGAGAACGTATCGAATCCATCTGACTGTGAGTATACCGGTCAAATCATGGAATTTACTGACTCTAAGTCAGACGACGTCTCCGCAAGAACAATTCCAACAATGTCTCCAAACCTTATGCATGTCTTTTACCCATGAATCTATTCCATCCGACTTAACTCAGCAATTCCCCGCGGACGCTATTCGGGCCGCGTTTACGACATTTACGAACTGGATATCCCACCCACCTATGCCCGGCTCGTCGCTTTTTCATTGGTTCCCCGCGTCTACATTACCAGATCCCTGCTCATTAATATCAACCCAGAACGAACCTCCCCACTTTTCAGCGTCACAATTCCCGTGCACCAATTCATTTATGGAAGATATTACCCAGTCCTGGAGTTGGGATCATCCTGATACGGGTAAGCGGCGCCGTTTGTGGCTGAGATTATTAGATCTGATTCACCTACGCAGACTGCAAGCTTATCAACTAGTTCGTGCAATATCACGTACTCAGAACGTACAAATGGAATTCTCGACCATACATAAACGCGGCGAGCACCCAGATTCCGTAGTACCAGTATGGGCGACAACCATATTAGCCACAATACATAGTCGAATGGCTTCCCTGTTGCATCATGTAGAACAAGATATACAGTCACTTGTTCAAATGGCCGGGAAACGGAAAGTTGGAGTTCGAAGTCATTCTTGTTCCCCGCGGACCGAGCATTGTGGAATGATTTCATGTGCACCTCCGACGAAACTTGTCAAAAATATGATAAATTCCAAAATAACTGAGCAATCTTCGGAGAACTGGGAAGAAGAAGATGATGAATGGGTTTTTACACCAACGGTACTGGATGAAGACAAATTAATTCCGCATTGTTTCACGGCATATAAACGAGTGGACAAGAAAGTGAAACCAGTACCAACCACTTTCCCTACGAGCACGGACACGCAACGATCTATACCTGTGGATCCGGCATTAACCTTGGACAAATTACCTTTCTACCCTCCCATATTTGAGCCTACCAACCGCATTACTCAAGAACGAATGGACAGTCTCAAGATCAATGACGATGAATTTCTTTGGCCTGAGGAAGAGAAGTTGTTTCAGCATGTAATCAAGGCAAATGAGCGAGCACTCGCCTTTGTCGATGAAGAACGGGGAACTTTGAAGGATTCATATTTCTCACCCTATAAAATGGCAACGGTACCACATCGGCCCTGGGAGTATCGAAATATCCCTATACCACCAGGATTATTGGACAAAGTTATTGCAGTGCTTAAACTAAAAATGGACACAGGAATATACGAACCTTGTCAATCATCATATCGCTCGCGCTGGTTCTGCGTGTTGAAGAAAAATGGGAAATTACGGATTGTTCACGACCTGCAACCATTGAATAAAGTATCTATCCGTGATGCTGGAATGCTTCCCATTGTAGATGATTTTGTGGAAGGATTTGCAGGACGACAATGTTACACGGTATTTGATCTCTATTGGGGATTTGATGCAAGAACTATGGCCATTGAAAGTCGGGATATGACTGCCTTCATGACTCCGTTAGGATTACTTCGGATAACCGCCATGCCGACTGGATATACTAACTCACCAGCAGAGTTCCAACGTTGTATGGTGTTTATCTTGCAGGACGAAATTCCCCACGTAGCCAACGCGTTCATCGATGATGTACCTATCAAAGGGCCGGCCAGTACTTACCTAGATCAAGATGGGAATCCCGAATGCCTTCCAGAAAACCCAGGTATTCGACGATTTATTTGGGAGCATGCCAACGATGTACACAGAATAATGCACAAAATGGAGTGTGCCGGAGCAACATTTTCAGGTTCAAAAACACAGATCTGTCGAAGAGAGGCGGTTATCATAGGACAAAAATGTTCACCAGAAGGAAGAATGCCAGACCACAGTCGTGTGGAGAAGATTCTAAATTGGCCCGATCTTGAGACCCCGCAGGAAGTTCGTCGGTTCTTGGGACTTTGTGGGACCGTACGCATATGGATTGAGAATTATTCACGATTGGTAAGGCCAATGACCGAGTTATATCGAAGAGGAGTCGACTTTGAGTGGGATGATCGTCGAAAAGGGGCCTTTGAGAAAATTAAAGGACTTGTCAGCTCCGCACCCGCATTAAGACCTATTGATTATACCTCCACCAATACAGTCATACTTTCCGTAGATTCAAGTCATGAAGCAGCTGGGATGATATTATCACAGCTGGATGATGAAGGCAAGAGACGACCTGCACGGTATGGATCAATTCCAATGTCGGAGCGTGAAAGCCGATATTCTCAGCCTAAATTAGAATTATTCGGACTTTATCGGGCCTTACGACATTGGAGGCTGTACATTATCGGTGTCCAAAACCTCCGTGTTGAAGTAGATGCTCAATATATTACAGGTATGTTAAATTCCCCAGACCTACAACCTAATGCTGCTGTTAACCGTTGGGTTCAAGGAATCCTGATGTTTGATTTTGAACTAGTGCATGTTCCAGGAATTAAATTCCCAGGACCAGATGCATTGTCTCGGCGTCGACCTGGACAAGGAGAAACAGTTGAGGAAGACGATGACAGCTGGTTGGACGACATTGCACTGCTCACTTTGGTTCCTGAACATCACATCCCGACATTATCCTGGACGCAGCCGGCACACCATGAATATCCCGCAATTCAACTCCCCTCATGTTTTCTAACTCGTGCTAGTACCGAAAGGTTATTGCTGGATATTCACCACTTTCTAAAAACTTTAGAGACCCCAGTAATCGGAGACTTGGCGGCCAAGAAGCGATTCTTAACTCAAGCTACGAAATATTTCATTAATTCAGAAACTAATTTCATGTATAAAAGAAACGGAGTACACGCACCTCTACGAGTAGTTTTCAACCCCGAGAAACGGTTAGATATTTTAACTCAAGCTCATGAAGACTTAGGTCACCGAAAATTGGAAGCCACGTACGAAACTTTGCGACGACGAGTCTATTGGCCACATTTACGAGCGGATGTGCAGCATCATGTCAGTACCTGCCACCAGTGTCAGATTCGCAGTCTTAAGCGCAAAGAAATCCCCTTAACTGTGTCAGTACCCATAACAATATTCAGCAAACTCTACATTGACGTTATGTTTATGCCAAAAGCTCAAGGATATAAATATATCGTGGCGGCCAGGGATGATTTAACAGGCGTGTGCGAAGCTCAACCCTTGAAAGCTTGTACTGCGCGGAATTTGGCCAACTTTTTCTGGAGGTACATTTATTGTCGGTACGGAGTTCCTCTTCAAGTTACCACAGATAATGGGTCTGAAGTAGCTGCGGCTTTCGAACATTTAATGAAGAAAATGGGGGTTCCACATATTAAAATCTCACCTTACAACAAACACGCCAATGGAGTGGTAGAGCGAGGACATTTTATTCTGCGGGAAGCGCTAGTCAAAGCTTGTCGCGGTCAACTAAACAAATGGCCAGACCTACTAAGCGAAGTGGTATTTGCGGACCGCGTAACAGTCAGCAAAGTAACTGGATTTTCACCTTATCAACTCCTTCACGCCACCGACCCTATTCTTCCTTTCGATTTAACAGAGGCCACATTTATGGTAGAAGGGTTTCAGGTCGGGATGTCTACTGAAGAACTGCTGGCTTTACGAGCACGTCAACTAAAGAAACATGATCAGGACGTTAAAAGAGCTTCGGATACTCTGAAAGCCGCTCGTTTCAAGTCCAAGGAGCAATTCGAGAAGAGATTTATTCGGAAGCTACAAAAGGAAAGTTATAAGCCGGGTGAGATGGTTTTAATGAGAAATTCACGCACAGAAACAACACTGGATAGGAAAACCAAACCACGATACTTAGGACCATACGAGATAGAACGAAAGACTCGAGGAGGCGCGTACATCTTGAACGAATTGGACGGGACCCCGTATCCTCAGAATAATGTTGCTGCTTTCAGATTGTTGCCATACATCACCCGAGACCATTGGTTCATGAAGACTGGTTGGTTGGGGGAGGATGAGGAAGATGAGGAACAGGATGAAGTACACCACGCATAAAAACCCTAGCAGAAAATCTAAAATTAAACAGGCAACATAGACAACGACAAATCTCCGTCACTTCCCTGCTTCTCAGCTCTGACTCCCATGGGGCCGACTACAGTATTCAAGAGTCCAGGAGCAACAAAATCTTTTATTTCAACAAGCACAACAGGACCCTTATGGCGAAGCCGCTCGAACTTTCTATGGATTTACCACCGACCCCACCGTATCTTTTTGTCGGCGACGAATAGATCCTGCTGTAGGACGAGCAGTGGAGACTTTACCTATTCAGCTGCATCCAGTACCCCAGCAGCCCAATCCAAGTAGGGCATCTTCCTTGGTTTTTCGTCATCCCAGTCTCACCCATTTAATCGACTGGGATCATGATACACCAGTCTTGGGACCAGCACACTTTCCGCAACAGCATGTTTCAAATACCGGGACTCAAGTTTTTATTCCTCCAGGAATTTTTCGTACGAAATTTAACTCGGCAATTGGCCTTCATTTTAACCCAAACATTTCAGCTCCATTATTCACGCCATTGCAGGTCCCTTTTTCCTTACAAACCGAGGTCTTACACGTACCCGTGCTCTTCGCCGATGCGATTTCAGCCGAAACTACAGTAACACTCCGATATGCGATATTAGGGCCTAGCATTCCGGGAATGCTACGGGCACACCGCATTATTCAATTAACTCATGGCGACACACGCAGAGTTCGTTTAATGCACAACCATGGTTCATCAGCCGAGAAACCAGGGTGTGTTGTTATCGAAGCAGAATACGAGTCGGATGGCGAATTTCAGAGGAAGATTTTGTTGGCCGCTAACTATTTGGTCGACTCCACGTTCGAAGAAGAACTAATTCCTGAACGGAAATACGTCGGGGACCAGATAACATACAATCTCCTCGACCGCATCTCCTTCCTTCGCCCATTACCCGCCAACTATGGAGTTTCCATCTTAAACTATTACCAAATTTCGACGCTGTACGACACTCCGAATTTGACACCGCCCACTACTCCGGAAAACAGTGAAGATCAATTGGATAATGAAGACGAGGAGCAGAGGGAATAAAAATGGGCACGTACGGCCAAATTTACCCGCATTGTTAGCAGAGCTGAGACTTTTTGTTAGCTAAATCAGGAAAGGACCGATCAAAACACGAGGTATGCACCAGAGGGACGGAGAAGATGTGATCCCCGTTATACACGACTCTATCATGTACTTTTAGCTCGCCATCTCAAGAATCCGCATTCATTCATCGCTCAGCATCCAAGGGATTGGAATAAGAAGACAGGTGGCCGCCTGAACATCCGAACCGATCTCTTCCAGAAACCGCACCACGTTCTTTACTTAAAAACGCCACTCATGACTTTATGAACTCGCTCTATCCGCCTCCTCGCCACCATCTTTACCACCGCCCATGACCAGCCAGTTTCCACCCAGACCGTATAACTCAGATCTGCCTACCCTCCAACTCGAGGATTATGGAGGTGTAATTGATAGCAAAGCATCATGGGGAGACACTGTGGCAATTACACCGCGTTTCCGAGTCGTCAACTTGGGACATCGCACGCGCCTTTCCACAGGATTAAAAGTCTACACCACGACCGGAGCGTTAAGCGTGCAGGTCTTCCTATCAACAAACTATGGACCGACTCACGATGAATCGGGAGATGTTGTTGTCCGTGCCCGACGCTACCTCGGTGGCCCAGCCGCCATTACTCTGCTTATCCCGGAGGCTTTCGTCGATATACCCATCTCCGAGTATCGCAATCCAACAGTGGTTGGGGAATACGACACAGCGTTTATCCGGTCTCCCTCCAACCTGCATTACACCCTTCCTGAGCACTATGATGGTGGTGTAGTATGGGGAAGACTAGCGCCAGGAGCCAGTCTTGGAGTATTAAAGGTAGAGATTGGAACAATGCCAAGGCTTAGGATGCTCGGGTTGATACGTTAAAGAATGAAGGAGGAGGAGAAAGGAAAGTCACCAACATTCATGCGGGGATTTTATGGCGTATCTAAACCAGCAATACAGATCATATTACTCGCTCGCTTCATATCTCAACAGCGGCCGCTATCAATCAAGATAGGGACATTGCAGCAGTAGGGGAAGGCGACATTGGAACAGTTCGGTTAGGAACGGAGAAAAATTGTAGATTTTGAAAAACAATAATGTGCTTGTACAACACCGACGTAAAAGAGCCATGCCACATTTTCCTTTCTAAAAACCAGGGATGAGAGGAAATTAAAAATAGAATACAAGAGCCTACGAAGCAATAAAACGTTTCACTCAGAAAAGAAGAATCTGGAAGAAGTAAATAAATTTAGGATAAAAGCGTCAGCAGATATGCACCCTTTTAAAAGGGACCGAGGAAGAACCATACAAGTCAAATCCAATCTTCATGCTGCGTCCCGCTCAAGCTTTGGCCATTTTACGCGAAGATAACCGCGACATGCTACCCCACATGCCACTGCGTATGAGAAAAGTATCTACAAACAAGCCGGACAGTGAGTACTTTCAAAAAGGAAACTCAAACGTGTTCCTTACTATCGCAGTCAGAACAATTGGAGTTGTTGGCATGGATCGGAGTCTCCGGTACCCTCATCATAGACAAACTCCGGATTTTTATGGTCTCAGGATAGAGGGAGGGCGTATATCATTGGGAACCCAGCTATGGAGTCGCGGCGCCCTTCAAGAGAAAATGACCTGTGAAAAGCATTACGTGGATTGACAAAAACTCCAACATGGCGGTTATTCAATGCTCGGGCTCACGAAATACTATTCAATTGGCGATACCTTTCTGGGCAATTCACTGGGTGGCAACGCCGTTCGAAATCCCAAACAGGTAAGAATAAGCCTGTTAAAAAGTGGATTACAGAACTCAAAATTAGTTGTTATTTCGCAAAAAGAAAAATGGCGCTCACAACAATTTTGAACAAAAGCTAGGGACACTAAAAGAGGGGGATTAGCGAAGTGTTCAGAGGAAATTTCAGACGAACCCGTGTAGCAAAGATCGGTTGCAAAAAGCTAAAAATGGGTACAAAAGTTAAAATTCGATGGAGGACGTCCGCGAACAAATGGAAGCAACTAAATAATTGCTTAAGCGGTCAGGGAAAGAAGCAGAGTCGCTCAATTTTCAACCACCATGACCCTGCCTTTCCCAACTCGCTCTCCCTTCAGTATACGCCCAGACTCTCAGAGCTTTGAAAGCCGTCAAGCAGGATCAGTTAATGGAACCGACTTCGTCGACCCCCAGGTAAATGAAAACTTCGTGTTTTGAATTTCGTCGCCAGAACTTATAGGAAAGGAAAAATTTTTTTGTAGGAAGACGCCGCAATTGAGCGCTTCAGTCATATTCGCAGCCGTTCTCCGTCCTGGGATGATAGCAGATACTTGCGAAGCATGCGGGAAATCCACGAGACACAGTTCATTGAATTCCGTGCTCCGCCTTACACTTCAGACCAAGGAGGCGCTGACGAGGAAGAAGTGAACGATGAGCGCCAGGAAACCACAGTGCGCTATAGCATGGCCTTCAGTCAGTCTTCTCCGAACTTTGGAGGATTTACCACGCACGACATCATTCCTCATCTTGACTCAACCATTCCTACCACCACTATTCACCAGCTACCCCTCTATCAGATGATAGACTTGAGATATCTTCACGATGTTATGCCAGGAACCATGGCAGAGTACATTCGCTTGCGCAATGATTTCCCAACGACTCCACGCGCACTGTTGGGATTGAGTCCGGAGCTCGTAACCACTCACGATACCTCGGACATGCCTGCGCGGCATCTCGTTCTCAAACACCAGTACCCAGGAGCATTTAAACCAGGGCAGCGTTTTTACGCACACGGAACCATTGGTGGAGAATGGGAATTGGGAGACATTAAAGGTGAATTCGGAAGGAAAGTATACGTGGAATGGATCGAGCGCAACAAGAAGTTGTTGGCGATTGTCGAAATGGATCGCTGCAACATTTACCGATCCAAGCGCGAGCGCGTGGTAACCCTGTGGAAAAATATTCGCACCTACATTCGTTGATCACGACCTTACATGTTTTTCTTGGAACGCACCTTTGTTCTTGACAAAAAGCTAGAGAATACCTCGACGTAACCGCATGTACTTGTAACATACTCTGGAAAGAACTGATTACTGCGGGAGAAAGGAAAAGAAGAGTCAACCGGGGACGGTTGAAATATGTTCCCCGCGGATGTCAGACTCCCATTCGAATGGTAGTCAGAACATTGAAAAACAAGCTAAAAAGGAACTTACTTCCGAATTGGGAACGGGCCGACCGGGCCGGATTAGCCGATCAATCAATCACATCAACAGGATCAATAAACACGACACACAAGTAAAAGCAACTTAAAACTTCCCAGAAGAAAGAAACTGGGGAAAGCACAGTAAAAGCACAGTAAGCACAGTAAAGCACAGTAAGCACAGTATGCACAGTATGCACAGTTGATTAACACAGGAATGCACGGGCAGCAGTAAAGCACAGTTGATCTGGTGTCCTAAAAAGGAAATTGTAGAACAGTATATAAGGAGGCTGAGTTTTTGCAATAAGATCACTTTTCCCCCTTCAAATCTCTCTGCCAAAGACAAGTTATTTGTCCTAAGCACCCTAAGTGTAGCATTAGATTGTAGTATAACACTAGGTGATCACTGAAAGCTGGTTAAAAGCACCCGGAAGTCCACCTGAAGCCTGTCAAGCCAAGATTACACCTGTCTGAATTACATAAGCAATTACTGAATTACACGCCGAAGCCTCACGAAATTAACCCACGTCACGGATCTTGCTTGGAATACACCGGTATACAAGTAAGCATCATTAGTAGCCTTCGATTGTTCTCGATTCCTACTCACGCATTCTTCTGACAGTCCACAAGCCAATTATAAGCACGAAACCACGTTGATACCTATCTGAAACCCCGTTGATACCTACCTGAAGACCCCGTACTTACGTGTAATAAGTAAATCGGTCTCATTCACACTAGAAACATCACCTAAAGTTTACTTTGTGTATTTTACGAACCACTTTGGAAGTACTTGGGCAACGTCAACCCAGTTAAACTTTCCATCTACAAAACTTCTTGTAGTTGACAGCGTCCCGGCGTGGCTCCTGCGCTCCCTGCATCTACCCGCCCCGTCGTCCCCGGTGCAGCCCCGGCGCTCCCCACATCTACCCGCCCCGTCGTCCCCGGCGCTCCCCTCATCCACCACGCCCGGTCTTCCACTACCCAATTCCTCTATCTCCTCCCCAAACCACGCTCGACCCAGGATCCTCCCCCGCTGCTCGTGACTCACAGCTATCTCTCCAGAGCGTGGATCGACCAGCGCCGGGAAGACCGAGCGCGGTTGGAGACGCAGCCGCTCGAGGACGTCAAAGACGCTGGTGTGGTCCAACTGCTGGATTGTACACTAGGGTTTTACCTCAATCCAAGTGCTCCTTTCAATGCTAATCTATCTTTTCCGTCAGTCTAGGACTTGTTTTATGCAAAACGGCCCATCTGTTCATGAACAGTATCGATTTTCCGATCGGACCCGAATGTCCGAGTTCTACATAAAGTAAGTCTTGGTGATTGTCGAGTGCGTAGCACATTCAGGTATTAACCTTTCGACTTAAATTTTTGAAGGGCCATTCTACCCCATGCAATGCACTTATGTATGAACCCAGAACCCTCAATACACCCCAGCTCCTCTCACACAATAGCATCAATCACTTCCATCGCTTTTTGCACGAGGCCAATCAGCCGCTCCCTGGAAGTGTCTCGAATGGCGGAGGACTATTCTCCCCTTCTTCCCTATCGTTTTAATTGTCCCCAGCGCCTGTTAAATAACTGGCAGAACCCCCCTCGCTTCATATGTCACTAGATTCAGCCCAATCTAAGCCTTTTATTTCAATAAATCAGACTCTCTAACCGAACTAGATATTGTACAACCTTGAAATTTGGTGTCCATACTCATTGGATACTAGGGACAGAGTACATGACTATTGAAGTGTCCCAGCTTTGCTCTAACTGCGTGAGTTAGCATAAATAACTGATGATGTCGGGTTCTGGCAATTCTCCATGCGTAAACCAGCCTCCATCGAGCCAGGGTACCACTGAGGGATCTAGAAGGGACCTGGGGGAATCCAACAAAAAGAGAATCTCACAAAATGATCAAGAATTGAATGAGAAAAAGTCAAACGTCCGGGTTCTAGGTTTGTCCGGAGCGGTGGGAAACAATAGTAACCCTTTAAACAAATTTACGCCAATAAAATGGGGTGGTTTCGTGGAAAGCCCCTCAATGAACGCGCAGTCGAGCGGTAGAGGCTCAAACGGAGGGTGAGGCCATCTGAGTCTATGTAACCAGTGTATATAACAAAATCTGGGGCGACAGCAATGTCCGTTGCGTCGCCTTAGGGCGGTCTGTCTTGGGAGGGTCAAGAGAAGGTCAGGCTGCTTCTGGACGATCTAGCGTAAATTCTGGCTCATCTTGGCGTCCAGCGTCCACAGAAAACATTGCCCTAGGTAGAGGCAACAAAACGAGCCTGCAAACACGGGAATCGGTCGAGAAATGGTCGAGAACGAAGGAAAAGAAGAGGGAAGTGGCGTTCGGAGATAAGGAATAATCAATTCTCACCCTGATCAACACATCACTCGGCCTCAAAATTGGATGAACAACATCTTTATACATCGTACTCCATCCTCCCGGCACGAAACCACACTGTTCTGCAGCTTAAGAGCCTGGATTATCCAAGTGGCCCAGTACCCAGTCGGTGATAGTATTGTCCGTTTGACGCTTTCTCAACAAGTTGTGGGTGCACACCGTGTGCCACCAGGTCTTATTCCTTTTAGTTCGTACCCAGGCAATGTGAGGGAGAAAAAACGGCGCATGAATCAGACATCTCACTTGATTTTGCTTAGAGTTTTAGCGGCTTTCAAGTTGTGTACAAATAGAGCCACGCAAGACGGAGCTCTCGCGGACTTCACAGGGACATTGTCGTTGGGAGAATACAACAGAAACCACTAAAAATAAGATACACGTCGGGATGCGGCGAATGACCTGACCCCGAGTCGAACGGGGCCCTCCGCATGTGGCTTTCTATAACAACAATTTGCGGGTGCACACCCTGCGCCGCCAGGTCTTGTTCCTCAACTTCATATCTTACTCAGTGAGTGAGAAAGAAACTGAACATGGAGCGTGAATCGCACCTTGAAACTAGCTATAGGGCAAAGTGCGGAGAGAGTGAATTGTGTTATATGAACCGTTAAAGGAAGGCTGTGAAAAAAAAGCCTGTGATGTGCTATCTCAGGACAGTGTTATAAGTGAAGTTTATAGAAACTAAGTCAAGGGAATGATCAAAACAAAGGCCAACAAACTTTCTCATAGCGGGGCTCGACCTCAAATAGAACCTAGCCTAAACTTCATTAAGGAGAGATTATTAGATTGTTCCCGATGTGGATCTGTTGTGCATCTCACACAGCGGTTGCCCATGGCTTTTTAGAACCAAACCATGGACTGCAAATCTACACCAAAAACGAACACTGTTGAAGGCCTGGAACCTTCACCAAAATAAAACATATTTACCCCCCCTTTTTCCTGTGGAAAAAGTGTCATTTTGGGGCGCGAAATAGGCGAGTTCTCATTGTTCTTTCCCTGTTTTGAGCCCAAAGGGGAAGCTTTTTTGTGACAGAAGAGAGACTGAACATATATTCTTTTGCCTAGGTGTTTGGTTCAGAAAAATGTTGCATGTTTGCCGACCTTTTGAACGTGGAAAATAGGCCAAACAGCGCTCGTTTTTCGTTCGTGTTTAGGTGTCAAACAAAAATAGACCTGAAAAGGGAGACATGTTTGCAACCTATGTTTTGGTCTCATCTCAACACAACAATAATTTCATAATGAGCATGTACATACATAAATAAATAGTTAAGAAACCAGCAGTCCAGAAGTAGCAACGGGGTATAAGTGGATTTCAGTTTGCCAATGGTCCAATATCATTTCATGATGATTACAATTTCATCTGCCTTGGAGGACACTACCTTGCTGCTGGAAGTTTCTTCATCCCTAATCACCGCAGTACTGGGGGCATTTAGGACCGCAAACTGGGCCAAGGACACCTTATGCCTGTGTTCCGCAGCCACAAGCCTCATATCGATTTCTGCAACATCTTTGGCCTGAAGCGAGCACTCAAACAGTGGTCGAGCTGAAGTCCATAACTCTGCTGCTTTAGGGATTTCCCCTCTCTTCTGTGCGAGATCCCCAAGCCGCAACATGCACTGAGCTCGACTACGGTGGACATCCATGAAAGTGAATCCCTCTAGAGCAACAATAAAGAGGCTCTCAGCTGTAGTTTCATCCGCATCAATAAATAGGTCTCCGATGAAGAGCAGTGCCTTGTAAAATGCAAGTTTCTCTTTGGACATGTGTGCATGGCATAAGTAAAGCACCGGCCATGTTGCCTGCCTAAGCTCAATTGGCCATCTTGAGATGTCAGCAAGTCTCTCCAGGCAATATGACACCACGTGAGCAGATGTAGCCCAGGCTGACTTGAGGTGATCCCGAAATTGAGTGTTTGCTGACGCTTCATTCCCCGCTGTCAAGTTGAGGTCTGCCAAAATTATTGTGCAGTACATGGTGCCAAACTGGTGTTTCCTGCCAGTGAATATTTCTTGGGCTCGATCCAAGGTGAGGTGCACAGTATCGGTGGTGGCACCAATGAGTACATCAACAAGTGATAGATTCAGGAGTGTGAAGCCATACACGGAAGAACTTGGATCAAGCAGCTTGTCTTGTAAGCTCATAGCATAAATACTTCTGGCCTCAGCATATTCAGATTTTTGCAGGTGAATCTCTGCTTGAGAATTCATGATGTCGTGATATAGCTGACCACTAGTAATGCCACACAGGCCAAGCAATTCCCTAGCCCTAGTGAGCTGAGGAACAGCGCCTGTGTAGTCACCCAAACTGGTCAAAGACAATGCAGTTATGTTCATTGCTCTAGAGACCTGATATAAATCTGCATTTTGATACGCCAATTGGTGTGCCTCTTTGCCAATGGCCACGGAACTTTTAAATTCTCCAATTCGCGATCTGAAGCCAGCCATGCGTATCAGGGCCAGGTACTGCCCCTCACTATCCCCGATGGAGCTTGACAATGCTAGTGCCTTCTCCAAAAATTTCAAATGCTGAGAATTGGGTTGAGAGTTCAAAAAAGGTCCACCAGCTACTGTATAAAACCTAGCTGCTGATAGATTAAGCAACAATGGAAGACAATAAATGAGCCAACTCACCCTCAAGTATTGGATCATGAAGGTGCTGAAGGTGGGAGATGCCTTGGGCTATTAACTGCTCAATATCTACCTGCCGGGGGAGCCTCATACGTTCAGTGATGTAAAGCACATTCATTCGGTGGTCACATATGTGAATTGGAATACTCTGCAACAACTGTGTTTCACCACTTCTGGTCATCCGAAAGAATGAGTTCAAAGCGAGAACACATTGTATTGTCTCAGAAAGATCGGGGGACCCTGGGTGTAATCCACGTTGCAGAACCTCCTCAAGGTTGGCAAGGTTAGCAGTTATCTGTGGCAGAATAACCCCCAGATGCATGGTATTGTCCTTCTGATACCGGGCCAGAAGGTGATGGAATGATTTCCGAATGGAATGCACCAGGGCTTCAGAGGGAGGGAAAAACTGCTGGATGTGCTCCCTTATAGGCACGAGTGATCGGAGTCGACTCTTGGTGTCCTTGTATGCCAATGATGTTGCAATCAATACAGATTTGCACGTCTGAATATCCCCAATGGGAAGGCTGCTCTGTGTGAGTTCTGCATCTGACAGCCCATCTGGAAGAATTGAGAGCAGGCGAAGTAGCTCTCTAGCTCCAGGGGTGATTCGTGGGCTGGAATATGAGAGGGCAATTGATGCATCCAGATTGGAGGTCCTATCATGACCTATAAAAAGGGCAGCAGTCTTTTCAGCCTTCCAGCGAGTTAACACATTGTCTATGCCTTCATAGTCCACCAAATGGGCCATGAGGTCAACTGCTAGAGGCATGTTCTCTGTAAATGCCAGAAGCTGAGTCCTCTCCTTGCTGACATGTGGATCATCGGTTATTGCTTCAAATACTTGCTGAGAAGCTTCATCTGATAATGGTTGCAGAGGATGCAGAAAGGGTGGTGTCCAGAGAACCTGGCCTGGTCGCTCTGCACCCCTCATTGTGATCTATTGTTCGGTCAACATCATAATATAATAGATTTAGAGATGGCCTGGCCTACCATGAGTGCCAGATGTTCCACATCGGCAAGCAGAGAGAGGAAATTCTCCACTCCACCACGTGACTGGATGGGCTCCCATGGTGTTTCCAAATTGTCCAGAATTAGGAGACACAGCCCTGTCTGCCGTGCAAAGTATTGAACTACAGGTTCGGTAAGGTCTTTACCGGGTTCCAGTCCAAGGTGGAGGCCAATTAGTGCAGCCAGTTCAACTGCTGTGGTTGCTGCCTCTGCGCTAACAAAGAATCTGTGTTCAAATTTGGTGCAGGTATTTGTGTGATGGAGAGCAGCCCTTGCGAGGGATGTCTTGCCCATGCCTCCTCCTCCCAAAATGGCTATCCTAGGAGCATTATGGGACAGGACTTCTATGATGTGCTTTAGTTCAGAGTCTCGACCATGAAAAATCTTGGGTTTGGAGGGCAACAAAGAGAATGAGTTGGAGCTTCAGTAATGTCAGTTCAACTATGGGAGTCGTCAGGGGGAAAATTGTCCTACCTGAGTTGGGATCCATCGGCCTTCTTGTAAAACACCTAGTTGGAAATAAATTCACCCTTGTGCTCATACATCAGCAACAAATATCCTTACCGATGAGGACCTATCCGATGTTGTACCATCGGAAAGTCTTGCAATGATCTCAAGTAAGTCGTTGTGCATTGTCTCTGCTTCATGTTGTATCTGAATTACATTGTTCAACATTGTAAATCCTGTCTGAATCTGAATGCGGTGTTTGAAAATGTCTGCCAGATATTACGGAAACATCGTCACACCTTGAAGTTCTCAATGGCCTGGTCCAATCCTGTGTGGCAGTCTTTGAGCAGTTTATTGATTTCATTCTGTCGAAAGAACTGTCTGATCTTGTTCCCATCCTGTTGAATCTCAAGAAATGTGTATATCTTGTGCAGAGTGCTAGGGGCATTATTTTGGTATGAGATCCTTTTGGTACCAATCCAGGCTCAACCTACTCTGTGAACTCTGCAATTTTGTCAAGAACTGATGGCAGAAGGGACCCGTCAGTTTCAGACTTCAGGTGCAGATGGATGATTGGATAGAGCACTTGATGGATGCTTTCCACCAGTTTAAAGCACTCATCCTTGTTTCTCTTGACATTCTAATGTCCCTTTAGTCCCCATGATTCTTATTTTCCTTGTGTTCATACCTGGACTCCAGCAATCAGAGCTTGCACGGTCTTGATAATTGGCGGAATGCAAGGGGGCCCAAAAGCATTATTGAGCTCCTCAAGCAAGGTTACTGCAGGGTCAAGACAAGTACTGAGTTGGTGTATGCGAGCTTCGGTAGTGGAATCCGGGCGAGGCATCTCAGAAAGGGGTAGGAGTCAACCCGCACCTCCTCCTCCTCATATACAGCATCTGAGGCAGTGTCCTCTGTGTCCCCCATGCCTCCATCTTTGTTGTGTTCATCATGTACTCCACAGGATTAGCTTGATATTCCCATGATTACGGACCTTAAACATTCACTGGTGCAAAGATGTGGAGACCAACAAGCTGGACTTGTTGAGGTACCACATCATGTCCCGCACCATGTATATGTGGATGGTTCTCATGGGGTGCTTCTCTCTCGACTGCTGCGGGTAACTCCCCAAGGTAGGAGTCCACTCACACCTTCCCTGTATATACAGCATCTGAGGCTAAGTAGTCTCTCCTAGACAGACGCTACAACAATATCTTCCTCGTACCTCGGTTGTTGTAATCTAAGGCAGTGTTCTCCGTGTCCCCAATGCCCCATCTTTGTTGTGTTCATCGTGTACTCCACAGGATTGGCTTGATATTCCCATGATCTCGGATCTTAAACATTCACTGGTTCAAAGATGTGGAGACCAACAAGCTGGACTTGTTGAGGTATCACATCATATCCCGCACCATGTATATGTGGGTGCTTCTCACGGGGTGCTTCTCTCTCGACTGCTGTGGGTAGCTTCCCCAAGGTAGGAGTCCACTCACACCTTCCACGTATATACAGCATCTGAGGAAGTGTCCTCCGTGTTGGGGTCGGACGGAGGCCGTAAGCGGGGCGCCGTCCCGTCCCGTCAAGCGTGGGGCCAAACTTATCCAGAAATGAAGCTTGCTGCAGAGCTAAAAAGCTGGAGTTAGAGCATATGTCCTGGCCCTGAGTCAAACAGTGATCCTCCGCGTGAACGTCAAATTAACTAGGGAGAATTGACCGTCATTCTCAGTTTTGCCTCTTCCACCCTTTACTTTACCTCAGTGGCTCGATGTATTTTAATTCAAAATAGCTGAAGCTAAGGCGAGGTTCAAAGTTATATAATTTGTTGAAGGAAGGGATTCAGAGAGAGAAAAGTTTCTGGTGGCACGGGGATATGACCTGGCCCTGAGTCGAACGGGGACCCTCCGCAAACAATCACCACCACTTTGAACAATAGTTGGTGTGGACGCACACCACGTGCAACCAGGTCTTATTCCCTTTCTTCATACTTTCATTGAACTAGACAATGAAGACCCCCGAGTTTCGGAATCCCGAGGAACACTGAAGAATCACTGAATCACTCGATAGAAATTGAAATCCCGCCGCGTTCGGGGTTCTAGGCCCAGTTCAACTCGACCTTGTTACCTGGAGCTCACTTCCATTTTTTTTCTTTTCAAATCACCCAAGGAGAAGGAATTGAAAGAGCGAACGGCGTTCGAAAGAATGTTCCTGCGGGAAGAATACGGAGGGGAGGAAATAAAAAAGCAAGCCTTTCTTCGTATGACCTGGCCCCCGAGTCGAACGGGAGTCCTTCGCGTAAATGTCGCCCAACGGATCCGGACTGCAAAGATACTAGTATCGGATGCACACCGTGTGCAACCAGGTCTTACTGCCTCAAAATAGCAGTGAACTGAAACTAGGGCGAGGTTCGGAGAGACTTCACAGGGACATTGTCGTTGGGAGAATACGACTGAAACCAAAAATGAAAATGAATGCATCGTCGGGATACGGCGAATGCACACTGCGTGCAACCAGGTCTTACTGCCTCAAAATAGCAGTGAACTGGAACTAGGGCGAGGTTCGGAGAGACTTCACAGGGACATTGTCGTTGGGAGAATACGACTGAAACCAAAAATGAAAATGAAATGCATCGTCGGGATACGGCGAATGCACACTGCGTGCAACCAGGTCTTATCCTCTGAATCTCATTCCTCAAACCAACTATGCAGAATTGAGTGTCATTATCGGGTTTGCCTCTCCCACAACCTTAATTAATCAATTCAATCCACGAACTTTGAGGTTCGGATCGCACTGAGGGACCGAACTGTGTTAAAAATGTTGAGGGTGGAAAAAAAATCTAGCAAGAGACTGATATATGACCTGGCCCCGAGTCAAACGGGGACCCTCCGCATACAATCACCACCACTTGAAACATAGTTGGTGGCACACCGTGTGCCACCAGGTCTCGTTCCCTATGTGCATACCTCACTGGGATGAACGACAAGGAAACTGAACATGTTCCGGCATCTCAAACTCGACTTTGCACTTTGCTTGGACTCGTCGCCTTGGGCTGTCAAAGGAGGCAGTTCTGCCCTGGGGCCTCAGTTGTTGCGAAAGTAGAATGCACGGGGAAAAAAGAAATGCGCAGAATGATCATTGTACGACCTGAC
Source organism: Mycena alexandri (assembly GCA_029233265.1). Classification (NCBI taxonomy): domain Eukaryota; kingdom Fungi; phylum Basidiomycota; class Agaricomycetes; order Agaricales; family Mycenaceae; genus Mycena; species Mycena alexandri. The sequence continues at coordinate 72,493 of JARJCM010000130.1, read as the reverse complement.
CCCGAGTCGAACGGGGACCCTCCGCATACAATCACCACCAGACTTGAACCGTAGTTGGTGCGGATGCACGCCGCGTGCCGCCAGATCTTACTCCCTCAACTTCTTTTCTTGAATTAACTATGGAAAATTAGGTTTTCCTTCTCCCCCGCGCACCTCAATTGCTCAACGTATTTGAAGTCACAATAGCAGTGAACTGAAGGTAGGGCGAGGTTCAGAGTGATTGTTATTACATTTTATTAATTGTTGAAGGACGGGAGAAAAGAAATCCTGGCAACAAATGGGCTACAATATGACCTGACCCAGAGTCGAACGGGGACCTCCACTTATATTCATTTTGGCCAACATGTGAACAATTTGTGGGTGCACACCGAGTGCCACCAGGTCTTATTCCCTCAACTTTGTACCTCTGTCTAACTAGAGGATTCAAACACCCGGGTTTCAGAATCTCGAGGAACACTGAAAAATCACTCAATCCACCTTCTCCACGGCCAGCAAATCCATCCTCGAGAACGTCAAGAGTCTGGAAAAGGCGGGGGAGGTGGCGAAAATGTGGGAGACGGAGGACGAGGCGGTGTTTGAGGAGAGCAAGACGGAGTTGCTGCACGCGCGCCATGGGAATGGAGACTACTCCCACTTCGGCGTCAGGTTCGGCAGCTGCGTGGTCATGCCGACGAAGGTGGTGAAATGGGTGGGGGTTCTGCTGGACGACAACCTGTCGGGTAAGCCCCACATCGCAGCCCGTGCAGCGTCGGCTACGAGAACTCTCAACGCCTCGGTTGCGGTGATGCACGCGTCATGGGGTATGAAACCACTACTTATTCGTGACCTCGTGCGTGCGACGGTCCTCCCCTGCGCAGATTACGGCGTCGCAGCTTTCCTCCCCCTCTCACCCAACGCCTTCAAGCCGCTGGACAGAATCAACAAGTCTGTCGCCAAATGCATCACCGGAGCCTACAAAACAGCGTCGCTCGCAGCACTGGAGAAGGAGGCAGCGGTCCTTCCAGCCCAGCTCCGAATTGAGCGCGACGCGCTCATGACTCTGGCCTACTACCTCACCCTCCCCTCCCAACACATCATCCACTCACTCCTGCGCACCGCGATCGCCTCCCCTCCGAAATCCACCAAGTCGTGCTCCATGATGCATCTTGTCGAGCGGCTACCGGGACTTGCATGGCCCCGCAACGTGCCAGCGCGTGGCCAACGCATACGGAACCGCTCCACACCCAGGGATGTGGTCGAAGGTCCGGAGATGGACTTCGACGCGTCCCTGGGAATGGAACCGATCCTCCCCGTGTACGCGCCCCCGTGGTCGGACCCGCTGCCGGTCACCACCATCATCCCACCGAAAGATGACGCGCTCCGAGCCCTCGACCTCGCGTTGCGTGACCCGAGATACCAAAAGTCGACATGGTTCACGGACGGCTCGCTACTCGAGGGTCGGGCCGGGGGAGCGGCGGTACGAGTGGAAGGAGGAGTCGAGGTGGAATGTCTGGAGGTGCCGCTGGGATGCGGGCAGGTGTGCGAGGGAGAGATGGAGGGATTGGTGCGTGCGGTGGACAGGGCGTTGAGCGCGGGACACACCGACGTTCTGTGCGTGGTGGATTCGCAGGCGGCGCTGAAGGGGATCACGTCAACTGCCCCGCGCTCGGGCCAGTTTCGGGCGGTACAGTACGACAGGCTAGTGCGTGATGCGCAGCGTCGCAGCGCAGACCTCGCCATCCTCAATCTCTGGACCCCTGCCCACATCGGGACAGCGGGAAACGAGATGGCGGACGTCGCGGCCAAGCATGCAACGGAGCTAGACCCCGACCCAGCGCTCTACGCCTCCCTAACCACGATCCGCCAACTCGTCCATCGTCAAATCCTGGCGGACTGGGGAGAGCGCTGGAAGCATGCCAGAACGGGACGCCAACTACGTGCTATCGACCGCTCTCCGCCTTCCCTCATCCCCATGGCCCTATACGCATCCTCCACCCTGAGCCGCAAGGCCTCGTCCACCATCGCCCAGCTGCGCACTGATTTCTCACCGCTCAACGCATACCGTTTCAAAGCAGGACTCACCCATTCCCCAGCCTGCGACGCGTGTGGCGCGGCGAAGGAAAATCGCGCCCACTTCATCTTGGAATGCCCCGCCTGGGAACGCCACCGCCAGCCACTCCACGCCACGTGTTACGCCGCAGGATACTTTGGTCCCCTCCATGTCGCCCCGCTCCTAAATGAGCCCAAAGTCCTCCCGGCGTTCGCAAAGTTTGTCGAGGCCACGGGTCGTTTTGCGTGACAAGATACGTTTTCATACATTTTTATCTCTCATCTCATTTCTCTCGGTTACGATACCTTACACTTACATTAATACCTCATCTCTCATCTCTCTCTCCATCATACCTGCGATATCCAACCAAGTCACAAATACGCTCCATTATTCCGCTCTCGTGATACCCATCCACCCAATTGATTTACCGTACTTAGAATCTTCTCTTTTTTACCTATAAAGCACGATAGCTCCAAAACAACAGTAGTACCATTAGAACCACCTTTACGCTAGAACTACCGTAGCCACTCACAGGCCCCTATGTAGTCATGAAATGGAAAACATCATCATCATCATCATCATCACTCAATAGAGATTGAATCCCGCCGCGTTCGGGGCTCTCGGCCCAGTTCAACTTGGTCAGATCAATTCCAATTGTCCAAGTAGAAAGAAAATGCTTGATCTTATAATTAAGAGCCAACGGTGTTCGAGAGAATGCGCCGGCCGGCGAAATACGGAGGGGAGGAAATAAAAAACTAAGTCATTCCTGATATGACCTGACCCCGAGTCGAATGGGGACCTCCACTTGTACTTGTATTGCCCTTGAGCTGGTAACAACTCGTGGATGCACACTGTGTGCCGCCAGGTCTTACTCCCCTCAACTTCGTATCTCAAATTAATTATGGACAATTGGGTTTTGCCTCGCCCATACGCACCTCGATTCGAAGCGGAAATGGCTGCGGCGGGATGGAGCGTGGGTTGCGACTTGAAACTATAGGGCAAAGTGCGAAGAGAGTGAATTGTGTTATTACATTGTTGAAGGAAGGGCGAAAAAAAAATCTAGCAAGAGGCTGACAGACCTGGCCCCGAGTCGAACGGGAGTCCTCCGCATACAATAACCACCATTTGAACAATAGTTGGTGCGGGTGCACACCGCGTGCCTTCAGGTCTTATTCCTCAACTTCACATGTTGGTTGAACGACACGGAAACTGTACGTGCCCGGGCATCTCGGCCAAGTTCCACTCTCAGTCTAAATTATGTACAATGCGAGCATCACCCAAACAGCCTCTTCGTGAGAGGATTTTGCAGGAAGGAACGAGGATCTCAGGCGGGGAGAGCAAAAACTGGAGCGGATTGAAGACGATGACCTGACCCTGAGTCGAACGGGGGCCTCCACTTATATTGAGTTGCTTAAACTGTAAACAACTTGTGGGTGCACGCCGCGTGCCTTCAGGTCTTATTCCCCTTCTTCATAATTTCATTGAACTAGGGAATGAACACCCCGAGTTTCAGAATCTCGAGGAACACTGAAAAATCACGGAATCACTCAATAGAAATTGAAGCTCGCCGCGTTCGGGGTTCTCGGCCCAGTTCAACCTACCTGAAGCTCGATTCCATTTTTTTTCTTTTTCAAATCACCCAAGTAGAAGAAGAAAACGCTTGAGCTTAAGAGTCAACACTGTTCGCAAGAATGTGCTGGCCAGCGAAATATGGCGGGGAGAATACGGAGGGAGGGAAATAAAAAACTAAGTCACTCTTAATAGCTTAATGACCTGAGCCCGAGTCGAACGGGCTTCCTCCACTTATATTCATTTGCTCGAACGGTGAACGATTTGTGGGTGCACGCCGTGTGCCTTCAGGTCTTCTCCCTCAACGTTGTACCATTATTTAACTAGAGAATGGACACCCAGAGTTTCGGAATCCCGAGGGACACTGAAAAATTGTTGAATCATTCAATAGAAATTGAAATCCCGCCGCGTTCGGGGTTCTCGGCCCAGTTCAACTTGATGAAATCAATTCCAATTATCCAAGTAGAAAAAAATAGTTGATCTTAAGAGCCGACAAAGAATGTGCCGGCCTGCGAAACACGAAATAAAAAACCAAGTCAGTCTGGATATGATTATGACCTGACCCCGAGTCGAACGGGAGTCCTCCGCATACAATCGACAGCAGACTCGAACCGTATTTGGTGCGGACGCACACCGTGTGCCTCCAGGTCTTATTCCTCAACTTCATACTTTCATTGAACTAGAGGATTCAAAAATCCGGGTTTCAGAATCAGAATCTCGAGGAACACTGAAGAATCACTGAATCACTCAATAGAAAATGAATCCCGCGTTCGGGGCTTCCGGCCCAATTCAACTTGACCTCATACCTGAAGCTTAGTTCCATTTTTTCTTTTCAAGTCACCCAAGTACAAGAAAATGCTTGATCTTAAGAGCCAACGATACTCAAAAGGATGTTCCCACGGGCAGAATACGGAGGGGAGGGAAAAAAAAATCAAGTTATTCCTGATATGACCTGGCCCCGAGTCGAACGGGGACCTCCGCGTGAACATTTTCTGATACACTGAATGGCGGATGCACACCGTGTGCCTTCAGGTCTTATTCCCCAAATCTCATTCCTCGAATTAACTACGCAGATTTGGATGATCTATGGCTCTCCCACAACCTCAATTGCTCAATGCAATCCACGAACTTTGAGGTTCGGATCGCACTGAGGCAGCGGACTGTGTTCAATTGTTGAGTGGCGGGGGGAACAAACTAGCAAGAGAGGATTAATGACCTGGCCCCGAGTCGAACGGGGACCCTCCGCATACAATCACCACTCGAAACATAGTTGGTGCGGACGCACACCGTGTGCAACCAGGTCTTATTCCCCTGCTTCATACTTTCATTGAACTAGAGAACGAACACCCGGGTTTCGTAATCTCGAGGAACACTGAAGAATCACTGATTCACTCAATAGAAATTGAAGCTCGCCGCGTTCGGGGTTCTCGGCCCAGTTCAACTTACCTGAAGCTCTATTCCATTTTTTTTTCTTTTTTCAAATCACCCAAGTAAAAGAGAATGCTTGAGCTTAAGAGTCAACACTGTTCGCAAGAATGTGCTGGCCAGCGAAATATGGCGGGGAGAATACGGAGGGAGGGAAATAAAAAACTAAGTCACTCTTAATGACCTGACCCCGAGTCGAACGGGCGTCCTCCACTTATATTGTCCTTTTGACGCTTTCTCAACAGTCGTGGGTGCACGCCGCGTGCAATCAGGGTCTTACTCCCTCAATCTCATTCCTTGAATCAACTATGCAGAATTGGGTTTTAACTTTTCCCTCTCCCACACACACTCAATTGCTCGATGTATTTCAAGTCAAAATAGCAGTGAACTGAAACTCGGGCGAGGTTCAGAGAGACTTCACATGGACATTGTCATTGGGAGAATGCGATAGAAACCAGTAAAAATAAAATGCACCCTGGGATGCGGCGAATGACCTGAGCCCGAGTCGAACGGGAGTCCTCCGCATACAATCACCACCACTTGAACCGTAGTTGGTGCGGATGCACGCCGTGTGCCTTCAGGTCTGATTCCCCTGCTTCATATTTTGGTTGAACGACAAGGAAACTGATCATGCCCGGGCATCTGGGCCAAGTTCAACTCTCAGTCTAAATTATGTACAATGAGAGAATTATCCAAACAGAATCTTCGTGAGAGGGTTTTTCAGGAAGGAAGGAGGACCGCAGGCTGGGAGAGAAAAAAGCAAAGCATGTCGCGCGAGTATGATATGACCTGACCCCGAGTCGAACGGGGATCCCCACTTATATTGAGTTGTCTACACTGTGAACGGTTGTGGGTGCACACCGTGTGCTGCCAGGTCTTAGCATACACTCTTGAGAGCTTAAATGCATGCAGTACAACACATCGCAGTGCGGGGTGTGAAAGAAGATATCGATAGACAGCTTATTTAACCAAAAGGTGAGACCGCCAGGAGAACAAACGGCCTGACCCCGAGTCGAATAAGGACCCCCACACATATATTTAGTACTTCAGCCGATATAGAAATTGAAACCCCGCCGCGTTCGGGGTTCTCGGCCTAGTTCAACTTGATCAAATTAATTCCAATTACCCAAGTAGAAGAAAATGCTTGATCTTAAGAGCCAACGGTGTTCGAAAGAATGTGCCAGCGGGCAGAATACGGCGGGGAGGAATAAAAAATCAAGTCAGTCTGGATATGACCTGACCCCGAGTCGAACGAGAGTCCTCTGCATACAATTGACAGCAGACTCGAACCGTATTTGGTGCGGACGCACGCCGTGTGCCTCCAGGTCTCGTTTCTTCACTTCTGATGTTGGTTGAACGAAAAGGAAACTGTACATGCCCGGGCATCTCGGCCAAGTTCCACTCTCAGTCTAAATTATGTACAATGCGAGAATCGTCCACAAACAGGCTCTTCGTGAGAGGGTTTTGCGGAAGGACCGAGGATCTCAGGCTGGGAGAGAAAAAAACTGGAGTGAATTGAAGACGATGACCTGAGCCCGAGTCGAACGGGGATCCCCACTTATATTGTCCTTTTGACGCTTTCTCAACAGTTGTGAGTGCACACCGCGTGCCTTCAGGTCTTATTCCCTCAACTTTGTACCTTGAATTAACTATGAATTGAGTGTCATTGTTGGTTTTGCCTCTCCCACATGCCCCTCAATTCGGAGTGAAAATGGTTGCGGCGGGATCTGGGATGGAGCGTGGGTTGCGAATTGAAACTATAGGGCAAGGTGCGGAGAGAGTGAATTGTGTTATTACATTGTTGAAGGAAGGGCGGAAAAAAAACCTCAAATTATTCTTCATATGACCTGACCCGAGTCGAACGGGGACCCTCCACATACAATCACCACCACTTGAAACATAGTTGGTGCGGATGCACACCGTGTGCAACCAGGTCTTATTCCTCAACTTCATATCTCACTGGGATGAACGAGAAGGAAACTGAACATGCCCGGGCATCTCGGGCAACTTCAACTCTGCCTAGAAACTCGGTCTAAATTACTAAGAATTGTGGATGCACCCCCTGTGCCACTAGGTCTTGGTCCTCAACTTCATATACTCCTGCTTGAACCAGAACATGTTCGGGCATCTCGGACAAGTTCCACTCTGCCGGAAACTCAGTCTAAATTATGTACAATGCGAGAATCGTCCACAAACAGGCTCTTCGTGAGAGGGTTTTGCGGAATGACCGAGGACCACATTGACAGGCTGGGGGAGAAAAAAACTGGAGTGAATTGAAGACCATGACCTGAGCCCGAGTCGAACGGGCTTCCTCCACTTATATTGAGTTGCCTAAACTGTGAACAATTGTGGATGCACGCCGTGTGCCTTCAGGTCTTATTCTCTCAACTTTGTACCTCTGTTTAACTAGAGGATTCAAAAACGCGTTCGGGGTTCTCAGCCCAGTTCAACTTACCTGAAGCTCGATTCCATTTTTTTTTTCTTTTTTTCAAGTCACCCAAGTAAAAGACAATGCTTGATCTTAAGAGCCAACGGTACTCAAAAGGATGTTCCCGCTATAGCGGTCAGAGTGCCCCTTTAATAAAACAGGGGTACACATTGTGATTTTGGCCACATTTTGACGTACAAAAGGTACAAAAGATGAAATTCGGCTGGAGGAAAATAAACTTCTTGTGTCACATAACATCTATCTCTTTTTTGCACACCCAGAACTTTGTTTTTGATTCACTGAACAAAAACTTTTAGTTGAAAAAAAAAGTTTGAACCTAAGAAAAAGAAAAAGTGTGAGTAGAAAAAAAAAACTCAAACATGGTCTGCTTTTCCTGCCAACCAGAAAAAGTTTTTTGACTGCAACACAAACTTTCGGAGGTAGGTGGCAGTGCTAACCCTAATTTGATCATTTGATCCGGTGTCCGTATCCGGCTTCAATGCAAGAGCTTCAAGTTGTTCTTCCATGCCATTTATCCAACAGGACATCATAGGCACCACCCGCCAGCTGCAGTTTCTGTGAGATGAACCTGTGTCCCCGATGTGCACCGATTAGCCATCAGACACGGAAGAGCCTATTACAGCTCTTTGCGGATGTAATGGCACTCCCATCATTTTATAAATAAGAACAAACATTTTGACTTCCCACTTTGTTTCACTCGTTTCTTGCTCAAACCTTGGTCAAAACACTCGGGAATAGGCGCGTTCGACGCCGTTTCGACGCCTCTATCACCTCCGTACCCTCGTCGCGTCTGATTCGGTTTTTTTCTTTTGGCCAATCTCGGCTCGACCTCGCTTGACTCGCCTCTTCTTCCTGAGCCCAATTCCTGGCCGATTCAGCTCGTAGTAGGCGCGTTCACATCGGATTTGGCGTGGCTTTCGAACGGTACGCGTCATACCGTCCCAATCCTGGCCCTTTTTGACACGCTCTTTCGCCCGCCGGTAAAGCTCGCGCACTGCTCTTTCGCTCTTCTGAATCCAAGTTTTTCTTCATTAAACGTGTGTTACCATGCTCTTAGCCCTGGATACCCACCTGAATTATGTCTTTATTGTTCAATCCAGCTACCACGCCGCCATCTCCAGCTTCATACTCGCTCAATTATTGAATCAACACTTCGTGATTGCTTCGTGGTATGTCCCGACACCCTATCTTTCGCCGCAGCCACTCACTTCTAGGCCAATTAGTGGTTCCATTTTCTATTCATCCTCCTCCATCCTCGGCATAATTATGAACAATCATAGCATCAGCAGAGATTTGAAGATCGCAGCACTAAACCTTTGTGAGCACGGCCATCTACTGCTTAAGGACATCCTAGCGTGTGTCAGCTTTTCACGCCGAACCTTTTTTTGCATCTGAATTTGTGGTGTACCATCGGCGATGTGGAACGCAAAAGTAATCGTCCTGGACGTCCTCGCCTCCTACACCATGACGACATCACATACCTTCTCCTCCTTATCCAGGAGCATCCTGACTGGTTCTTGGACGAGCTGCTCAAGCTTCTGCAACACAACTGCTTCACATCTGTGCATTATGTATACCACTACTAATTCACTGCGAGCTCGAACGTGCCGGCATGTCTACGAAAAAGTTCACTGAGATCGCCGTGGAACGGTGCAAACCGTCTAGAATGAACTATGTCTGCGAGATCTCCCAATACCCAGCACACTACCTAGGGTTCTTGGATGAAACCTCCAGAAATGAAAAAAAAAGAACACCTGGACGGCGACCCATGCCCTCCCCGTCGAGATGTTTATCCTCCTCAGCCTCAACAGTATCATCTTGGGTGTCTGTATCTCGGTCGCGCTCCTCCTCCCCTTCATCGTACACAACAGAGTTCTGTTCCCATCCGTCATTTCGTCTTCAGAACCTGGCAAATCATTCGCAGCAATCTGAGAGATGGATGTAGCGCTAAGCGATCTTGCACGCTGATGTTCGCGCAGATGCTCGGGCAGACACAACGGTACTGTCTAAAGCAGGCATACTGTACTATTTCGACCGTAGATTCAGCCATTGTGACCTGTGACCCATTAGATTCATCTTTGATAGGATTCAAGGTGGGCCGGGACCTGTGACCACAATTTTGATCATTCAGACATTCAACTGAATCTTGGTGTAGATTCTGCCCATAGACCCGGAGTGAGCTTCTGAGGGCCAATTTTCAACCAGCAAATGTGCAAGAGGGGGCAATCCTGCGAGGATTTACAATGGATGAGAGATTTTTCACAACAGAGGAATTTTTGAATTTTTGCACCCGGGGGAGGGCAAAACGGTCACTAATTCAAACTCCCCGGTGACCTGTGACCTTTATTAAATAGGTTCAATTCACCAAGGGCTGTGACCTGTGACTTGAATCTATGGTCGAAATGGTACAGTAAGATGAAGTCTACACGATAGTGGCATTGTAACGCACTTTGAATGGTGGAGAACGGTCAAGAATCCAATTGACAACATCAGACTTTTGACAAATCTATTGTGGCATTGTACAACGCCAAACAATGCCGAGAAACGCGACAATCCCCCGCGAAACCGTCACAACGTGGCAACGCGACAATTTTCGGCGAAAATCTGACAACGCCGGAACAAGATCATCAAATATGTCATGATCTCCACTTTTTCCCTATTTGCCATCCTAAACTCCCCGGGTTATTCGCCTAACACCCGCCCCGGATTATTCACCTTCACACCGGGTTATTCAACTACGATCGGAATAACCCGAATGCCGAGATCAATGCCGACCCCGGATCAGGAATCCCATCAGGTGCCGCATTGATCCTTTTATTTCAACTTCACTCTGATTGCTTTCTCAACGATCACCCCTTTCTGCCTGGTGCACGCTGCGATGTCGACCGTCACTGGCAACGCCTCTGACATATTTCATATTTATTCTAATTACTTCACTACCAGTTACTAGGTATTTTACTATAAAGACCCTACCTACAGCTCTGTATTCTTTACACTATTCTAGTCTATTCTCCAGAGCTTAATCGGATTGCCTCAAACCTATCTCTTTCTGTATCGCCAGTCGCCTACGTCGCAGTAACCCTGCTAGTTAAGGCTCTGTGCTGACAAAAGAATAGTGTCTCCTCTACCGACGACTCGACTGGACGATACGATGAGCGACCCCACTGAATTTACTATGCCTCAGCCGGAGGTATTCGAGAGCGAGACTGTCGACAGCCGCACCGGGTTGCTCTATCGCCAAGCTCACCAGAGCCACGCCGAGATCAGAGAACTCCACGGTCAGATCGCCACCGTTCAGGATTTGCTCACCTCGGTCCACGGCAAGCTGGACGCACTTAACCACGAACGAACCGCGCAGAATTCGCTGCTAGCGGAAGCCATGACGGCTTTGACCTCGGCTCATACCGTCATTGGACAAGGGACTCTCCATGCCACGGGCGGGGAGGTCAAACTCAACACGAAGCAACCCCGGGTTGCTGCGCCTCGCATGTTCGGAGGAGACTCCGAGCAGGTCGACCAGTTTCTGGCCGACTGTTGGCTGAACTTCCATGGCAACACCGCCTACAGCCAGGATAGCAGCAAGATTACCTTTGCCCTGTCCTATATGAAGGACGGATCTGCCTCTCAGTGGGCCAACAACGTTGTGTTGGCCATGCAGACCAAGGATGCGACCGGTTCGTATTCCACCTGGGAGACATTCCGCCTTGCGGTCATCGAGGCCTTCAAAGGAGGGGCACAAGTCGAAATTGCTCAGGCCAAGATGGAGCGCCTGCGCCAGAAGAAGAGCACGGCCACGGAATATTTCACTGTGTTGGACGCCCTCAACAAGACCGCGGCGTATGATGAGGTCACCCTCATCCGCCTACTCAAACGAGGAGTCGACGAGAAAGTAATCCGAGCCGTCTACGGACAAGGGACCCTGCCCGCCACTTATGCAGAGTGGAAGGCCCAAGTCATCAAGATGGACGGAGTGCACCGCGCGTTTTTAGTCATGGACGGGAGCCTGAGAGATGGCAACACCCAAGTGACTACCCCGAGGATGCATACCGCACAGAGCTCCGGAGTAAACCACCATGGGAATCAACCGGGTTACTCCCGCAAATCGGAGTGGAAGGGTCCATCGAATAACCCGGTAACCCATTTCGGGAATAACCCGGTTACTTCGAATACGGGCGGTTCAACCGCAAACTCTACCACCACCGGCAGCGGGGCCGCTCCCATGGATATCGACCGAGCGGTCAGCAGAGGCAACGCCAATACCTCCCGCCCCACTTGTTACAACTGTGGGCAGGAAGGGCACTTGGCTCGAAACTGCCCGCGCCGTCTGGTCAAGGATCCCCAGTTCCGTGCGATATATTCAGACCTGTTGAAAGAAGAACAGGCAGCGGAGGATTTTCCCGAAGGTCACGAGTAAAGTTTGCGAACTCGCGACCTGACCCTATACCCGACTCACCTGTACCGGTTACATCCCAGAATCGATTTGAACTTCTATCTATTCCGGATGCCGATGAGACGGCGAATGCAAGCGAAACCGAAGAAGACGAGAAATGGAGTCGAGAGGCCATTCCCTCTCGTAGCTCCAGAAGACGAAAGTCGAAACGCGAGCGGACGGAGAAAGCGGAATGGCGCAGACTCCCCGCTGGAAGTGCAGAACGAACATTGGCGCGAGCCATGGCTCGACCCTTCGAAGGAAAAGCAGTCATAACCCGGTGGGCCCACCCACAACGACGAGGGGAAGTGACGGATGAACTGGTCGACCGGGTTACTCACGCCTATCGACCCGACGCCCTGGACGCGCTGGACAGCCTGAGGGAACCCCCAGCTTTTATACGGGCCATGGACAGCAATTCAATGATGATTCCGGTCACCATCCAAGAACTAAATAATCTTCGAGGATGCTCAGTCACCGGGTTGGTGGACAGCGGCGCCACAGGAGGATTCATCAACGAAAGACTAGTGGAGGAGAGGGGATTCGAGCGAGAACCCCTGCCTCTGCCAGTACCGGTTTATAACGCCGATGGAACACCCAACCGAGGAGGAGAGATTACCCATGTCGTGCGCATGCGCCTGCAAGTACAAGACCACACCGAAGTCTGCGCCCTTGCGGTCACCGACACTGGCAAAAGCGACGTTATCATCGGGTTCAACTGGCTCCGGAAACATAACCCGGAGATCGATTGGGAGAAGGGGGAGCTGAAATTCACGCGATGCCCCGCCAGTTGTAAACGCGAACGCCTACAAGACGTCTGGGCGGAAGAAGATCAAGAAGATATACAGGAAGGGGACCGGATTTTTATAACCCGGATATATCCCGACACCGCGCTGCCGCGAAGGAATGCGGCCCAACTCCGAGCCATGGGCAGCGTAGCCACGAAGCTAGCGGCGGCAGCCAACGAAGCGAAGGGCGAACAGCGAATAGAAGACAACGTACCGGAACATTATTTGCGAGACTATCGCAGTGTGTTCGAGAAAGACCAGTTCGATAAACTCCCGGCACGGAAGAAATGGGACCATGCGATCGAACTTAAACCCGGGGCAGAACCCATGAAGGGGCGGAATATTCCGCTCAACCCGACGGAACAACGCGAATTGGACGCGTTCATCAAAGAACATTTGGAAACCGGGAGAATTCGACCCTCCAAGTCGCCTTGGGCTTCGCCGTTCTTCTTCGTCAAGAAAAAGGATGGGAAACTACGACCAGTGCAAGACTATCGGAAATTGAACGAACTTACTATAAAGAATCGGTACCCCATTCCGTTGATCTCCGAGATCATGCACATGCTCCGTAAGGCAACTTGGTTCACTAAACTGGACGTCCGATGGGGATACAACAATATTCGCATCAAAGAGGGAGACGAGGAGAAGGCCGCCTTCATGACGAACCGCGGCTTGTGGGAACCTCTGGTTATGTTCTTCGGGCTCACGAATTCGCCAGCCACATTTCAGTCGATGATGAACGAGATCTTCGAACGCCAGATCGCAGAAGGCCGGGTTATCGTATACCTCGACGACATTCTCATCTACTCCGATAATCTGGAAGACCATCGGGCGACGGTGCTAGAAGTGCTTCAAGTGCTCCAGGAAAATGACTTGTTCCTCAAACACGAGAAATGCGAGTTCGAGAAGCGAGAGGTCGAATACCTCGGAGTCATTATTGGAGACGGCAAAATTCGAATGGACCCTGTGAAGGTGGCCGGAGTCCGGGAATGGGCTACTCCGAAGACGGTGAAAGACGTTCAGAGTTTTCTAGGATTCCTGAATTTCTACCGGCGGTTTATCCAGGGGTTCGGGGATCTGGCCAAACCATTAACCCGGTTAACCCGAAAAAACCTGCGGTGGCGTTGGGGACAAGAAGAACACGGAGCGTTCCGGCGGCTCATTGACGCTGTAACCTCTGAACCGGTCCTCCACTTCCCCACAGACGACGGGGAATGGCGCGTGGAGGCAGACTCCTCCGACTTCGCGACAGGAGCCTGTTTAACTCAATGCCAGAACGGAGTCTGGGTGCCCATCGCATTTCTGTCCAAAGGACTCAACGATACGGAAAGGAACTACGATATACACGATAAAGAGATGCTCGCCGTGATGCGTGCGCTATACGAGTGGCGTCATTTCCTGCAAGGCAGCGACAGGAAATTCGAAATCTGGACGGACCACAAGAATCTGGAATATTTCACCACGACCAAGAAGCTTAACCGGCGACAGGCGCGCTGGTCGTTGGAACTTAGCGAATACGACTTTACTCTGGTTCATAAACCAGGGAAACAACACACGAAGACCGACGCGCTGTCCCGTCGCGGGGGACATGAACGCGGCGAGTTGGACAATTCCAACATCGTGTTGTTACCGAACAAACTATTTTCCGATAACCCGGAGTCTTCAGTCAGTGGGGCGGAGTTCTTGCGCGCCATGCCCGCGGTACTCGACGACACACCCGGGGATAGATTTATGGCCGACATAAAAACTTTGAAGGACAAATGGGAGGACGCGGCAAAGGAAGGACTAAAGAAGTCGGGCAGTGGTTGGGCCGAAAACCCGGACGGGTTCCTCACCAAGGACGGACTGGTCTACGTGCCGGAAAACGAATCGCTCCGTCACCGGATTCTTCGAGCGCACCACGACGACTTCCTGGCAGGACATCCCGGGCAGTACCGAACGACGGAACTCATCACCCGCAACTACTACTGGCCCACCGTGCTCCGAGACACGAAAAAATACGTGGCGGGATGCCCGACTTGCCAACGAACGAAAGTTTTCCCAGTGAAGCCGAGAGGAGCGTTACACCCGAACGCGGTACCCGAAAAACCTTGGCAAAACATCTCCATCGACCTTATCGTCAAATTACCGGAGAGCAACGGCTTCGACTCCATTGCGGTGATTGTAGACCGCCTCACGAAGGCAATCCGGGTTCTGCCCTGCACAGAACACATCAGCGGGGAAGGCATTGCGCGACTATACCGCGACCACGTATGGAAGGACTACGGATTGCCCGAAATTGTTATCAGCGACCGGGGCCAGATATTCGTCGGTCACTTTATGCGGGATCTCCTGAAACTTTTAGGCATTAAATCGAACGCCTCGACGGCTTATCACCCGCAGACGGATGGACAGACGGAACGCGTCAATCAGGAGGTCGAACAATACCTTAGGGTGTTCACAAACTTCTTGCAAGACGACTGGGCGGACTGGCTATCGCTGGCGGAATTCAGCTACAACGACAAGGTTCACACAACAACGGGCGTTAGCCCGTTCTTCGCCATGCTTGGTTTTCACCCGCGGAAAGGGACCGAGCCTAGGCTCGAGGTGCCCACGGAAGCGGCGGACGACTTCGCAAAGCGAATGCACTTAGTGCGAGAGGAGGCGGCCGCCTCAATGAGGGCGGCCCAAGAAACGATGAAACGCTTCTACGACCGGAAGCGGGGGGAAGATCCCGGATATAACCCGGGAGACGAGGTTTACTTGTCAGGAAAAAACCTCGTAACTCATAGACCGATGAAAAAACTGGACGACAAACGCCATGGACCCTTCAAAGTGGTTCGAAAGGTCGGCGCGTTATCCTACGAGTTGAAACTCCCAGACACATGGAAAGTCCACCCTGTGTTTAACACAGTATTCCTGCGTCCGTGGAAACCCCCGGTGGCCGAGCACCAGAAAACGGTACCACCCCCGCCCCCAGACGTACGGGATGGGGTAGACGTGTACGAAGTGGGGGAAATCCTGCGAATAAAGAAGGCAAAAAACTCCTTGCGGTATTATATACGCTGGGAGGGATATCCGAAGGAGGAATATACCTGGGAACCCCGACGGCATCTGACCGGAGCGGAAGAAGCGCTCAACGAATTCTACAAGAAGAACCCGGGAGCACCAAGAGAAATTCCGAACGGGAGAGGCGGTTGGAAAATTTACAACCCTCCTAGGGCTTAAACCACCATGCTTCAGAGACGAAGCATCCTTAAGGGGGGGGGTAATGTCATGATCTCCACTTTTTCCCTATTTGCCATCCTAAACTCCCCGGGTTATTCGCCTAACACCCGCCCCGGATTATTCAACTTCACACCGGGTTATTCAACTACGATCGGAATAACCCGAATGCCGAGATCAATGCCGACCCCGGATCAGGAATCCCATCAGGTGCCGCATTGATCCTTTTATTTCAACTTCACTCCGATTGCTTTCTCAACGATCACCCCTTTCTGCCTGGTGGACGCTGCGATGTCGACCGTCACTGGCAACGCCTCTGACATATTTCATATTTATTCTAATTACTTCACTACCAGTTACTAGGTATTTTACTATAAAGACCCTACCTACAGCTCTGTATTCTTTACACTATTCTAGTCTATTCTCCAGAGCTTAATCGGATTGCCTCAAACCTATCTCTTTCTGTATCGCCAGTCGCCTACGTCGCAGTAACCCTGCTAGTTAAGGCTCTGTGCTGACATGCCACAATCAAAATGTCAAATGGCTGATGAAAAGCTAGAGAAAGCTGCGCGAGCTGCACTGGCACGCGGAAATTGGTATTAGAAAATGCACAGAACGGGACGATATGACGCATACCGTTCAAAAGCCGCGCAAAATCCGATGTGAACGCGCCTACTACGAGCTGAATCGGACCGGAACTGAGCTCAGGAAGAAGATTTCAAGCGAGGGAGTCTAGCTGAAATTGGCCACAAAAAGAAAAATCGAATCAGACGCGATGAGGGTACGGGTGTGATAGAGGCGTCGAAACGGCGTCGAACGCGCCTATTCCCGAGTGTTTTGACCAAGGTTTGAGCAAGAAACAAGCGAAACAAAGTGGGAAGTCAAAAGGTTTGTTCTTATTTATAAAATGATGGAAGTGCCATTACATCCGCAAAGAGCTGTAATTGGCCTCACTGGAATCAACCACAATTGCTGGGCTCTGGCTGACAAAGTGTGCAATGTGCCATAAGGCCTGTGATACTTCATGTCAGCGACGGCACTTTAGGTCGGCCTGACTGCCGCGGAGCCAAACACAGCCATCGTCCCAGCGCGGGTGTTGAGGGGAATCTGTCACCGTCTCGATAGCGGGTGACCGCCTGCCGAGGATCCGTACAAGTTGAACCGTGGGAAGAACCCGAACGATGCGTGACCAGCATGTCACGCAGGAAGAACCCGGTCCATAGTCACCACATGTAGTCGTCTGACCGGGTTATCTCAGGGTTTGTTCAACAGGAGAGATCCGAAGGCAGGGAGTGTCCGATTTGAGTGTTCTCGGACACATGTAACTCCAGACCGAAAATACGAGTGTTCCAGGATGTCGTGGTGTCGTGTTCGATGATGGGTGCTATGCCTTCTGCCCATGCAGCCCTCTGCCGGATAACATCCCGAGGTTCTGCCTCGCTAATCCGTATGGACGCGAGTGGTGAGGACATGTTCCGATACCGAACCACTAAGCCCTTAGGCCGTGGCAACCAATCGTAGAGGTCAGGGGTTAAAGATAGGAGCCAAGGGTTGCCAACGAGTCAACGACGAAGACCAGGATAGAAGGCAGAGCCAGAGGCAACGAGAGAGACAGAAGCAAGACGAGCTTAAGTCACACACAAGTCCAATCAAGGCCAAAGTAAGGCCGGAGTATAGACGAGGTAGAATCTACTGTACAAGGAGATTCTACCACTACTTATATACTGTATAATAAAGGGGTCTGATCACAGGAACAACTGTAGTCCTGACACCGATTGGCAATGTACATAAAGGGGTATGTCGAGGCGTCATGTGGAGCTAGGGCACGATCCCTAGCGACACAAAGAAGTCAATATAAAACATTAACAAATGAAACCAAGGTGAAGCATGATCCTTGGCGATGCAAAGGAGTCAATATAACCCATTGGCAATTGAAACCAGTGTGACAAATAATCCATGGCAACACAAAGGAGTCAATTCAACCCATTGGCAATTGAAGCCAGGGGTAGAGTCTTGGCGGCGAAAAGGGGTTGTGATGTGGTGATGAACCAGGGAATCCTATCTGTCGATCCCGGTCATCCTATCTGTCGATCCCGGGTTATCGACATATAGGTTATCCAATACATCGATCCCGGGTTATCCTATCCACGGTAGGGAATAAGCCGGAAGCGTCCGGGTTATTCCAAAAAAGGAAAAGCAGTGCTGCTTTTGCCCGAATCATGACATTACCCCCCCTCTTCAAGGTCGGTGTCCTCAACGACATAAGTTTTGCAGTCGAATTTTTGATTGGCCTCATTCTTCTCTTCTGTGAAGAACCCAGGTAATAGCCTGGTTGTCCTGGACATAATTGGCCTTTCTCAACCCCTGTTCTTCAACCTGTCGTGGAGTCTGCAGCCTTGATTCCGGGGAATAAGTCGGATTAGGCTGAGCCTCATCCTGTCCCCTTCCTCATTCTGTATCTTCCACCGCTGGCAAACAGGTGGTATTCACCTACCCACTCGCCAGCACCCAAAAGTCAAAGATCAGCCGTGATTTCTCCATTCGAAGAGCCTTGAGCCATTTCCCTGGGAAGTTCCGGCGATATCCATGATATTGTAGGGCTTAAAGATGTGTTCCTCATCCATCCAAGACCGTTGTGCGTTGTTCTTGAAATTTGTCCCGGTGTGATGTTCGAGATCCACGGGCACAACCCGCATGAACTCCATCCCACTGACCGGGTTATCGAGTCGTTACATTCGTCGTTCGTGTTGTATTGGTGAGGACCCGGAGATACTGCTGGATTTCCGGGTTGACTCATTTCGATTTATGAATCATAGGCTTCCAGCGTTGAACTTGACACACAACCGCTTCGACGAATTGTGCATGAAATGCCCAACACAGATCTGATCTGTCCCCACTCCAACTGCTACCACCTAGACCCCGAGGGAATCCATCTGCCTGAGTCATGTTGAGCTCATGGTCAGTGGTTCCCTTGTGTACATTGAGCATCCCGGTCCATCGGCAAATAACCGACAGCACATGGAGCTGTACAATGGCCACTTCAAGGTATATCCGCTTCCCCCCGCCACACCTGCAACCGTGTGATAACCCGGCCACATTCCGGGTTATTGATTCGAAACCGGACTCTGGCGCTTCCGAAGTGTTGTCTCCTTCCCGAGTCAGGGGCACCATGTCCCCGGCTACAACCCAGGCTTCGACCTTGGTTGTAAATTTGTGTTCCATCCAGTTCCAACCCCAGAGGCAGTTTCTTCTGTACTGCTCACATGACCGACACGTCACATAGCAAGGACATTGTCCACCACATCTTTGCCCGATACCCAAGTATGCGATATGCAAGGGAGGGCAAAGGAAAGGCGAAACCGTCCGTGTTTTTGGGGTTTGAACCACTACCACTCTCGAGGGTGCGGTTTGTTCGTTGCGCCACAGAAATTCGGAATATGTCGACTTCCATGTCCGAATTTTGTGGTGACCAAAGATGGTCCGAAGCGTTACGTTGCAAGGAATGCTCTGCTTCCTCGACTGCTCGAGGAAGAGATCGTTGCAATGGCGGAATTCGAGATGGGGGGCTCCAAAGGGAACTGACTTTCAGCTCTGTGTCCTGCCACTCGAATTCCAGCTCTCGTGCTCCAATTGTTTTTTCGGTCCAGCATATCTCCATGCCTTCCATTCCAGCACCACCGGTAGTGCCCAATGTAGGTCTGCAGCACCGAATTGTGAAGCAGATGAAGGGGAGGTCCTTGAGTTTTACTGTTCCAGGTGTTGTCCATGCGTCCGAGTGCAGAACCATCTCTTGCTGGTGAAAAGAGCCCAGGCCTTCTATGACCCTCCTGGCGCTCCCGGAGTGGCCCTCCCCGAAGGTCAGGCCAGATTTCTCCCATTGGCTGCTGTAGAGGTTGGGACGGACTCAACGTTTCCCGTGCCTCAAGCGCCGTTCACCCGAGTGGAGGTTCTGCAGTTTGTTGGGGAGCCGATACATCTTACGTCGGCAAAGCGTACTAGAAGTCAAAGGATTGGGGATGGGGAATGAAAGAGATAGTCGTCCACGGTGCGGCGAAAACAAGTCCAGCATAACAGCGGTGCCCAAAGGCCAGCATGAAAGTCTGGTCTGTTTCGCCATAACTGGTCGAAATTCTGTCAAGTATCACCAATCCGTTGATCTTCTTCTTCTAGTCCCAACAAGATTTCCGTCGTGATGGCCACTGCATCACCGTTGTAAAATTCTGAGTCTCCAGATGCGAGTGAGAGTTCAGATATTTTGCTGAGAACCCGGTGGAGAGTAAAAAACCGGGTTTATGGAGGGTGAGTCGAAACACCCCCAGATCTTTGCCACGTCGTGCTTGCCAGAATAACCCGGAGTAACCCGGTGCCTTCTGCACTGTTTCTGTGGGTTTGTGCTGCCAGGATAATCCGAATATCCGGCAGCCTTCTGCACTTCCATTTGAATAGTGCCCTTCATCCAGTTGACCACTGCGAGGTTCTGGATATCTCTGCGATAGGAACCGCTTCAGCAAATGCGGCCCATGTCTTGAGTTTGGTGGACAACGCTTCCACGCGACGGCATGTACTCCCAAAGGTTGGGAAATTTCTTGGCCTTATGTTCGCATCGGTGAGGAGATATAAGCCACTCTGAAATCCGAAATTTCAGGAGCGCAGATCAATCCTTGGCCGAACCTTCGAACTGCCATTCATCCATGAGAGAGGGAATCCACCACCACAAGGCATGTGCACACAACTGATATCACCACAATGTAGATGGTGTACCACATTCATGCACCATCCCAGGGTTATCCCTCCCTTCCGCCATTCCACCTCAACGCAGGGCTGGTAGAGGAGATTCTACCTTCTGTCAGCGACGGCACTTTAGGTCGGCCTGACTGCCGCGGAGCCAAACACAGCCATCGTCCCAGCGCGGGTGTTGAGGGGAATCTGTCACCGTCTCGATAGCGGGTGACCGCCTGCCGAGGATCCGTACAAGTTGAACCGTGGGAAGAACCCGAACGATGCGTGACCAGCATGTCACGCAGGAAGAACCCGGTCCATAGTCACCACATGTAGTCGTCTGACCGGGTTATCTCAGGGTTTGTTCAACAGGAGAGATCCGAAGGCAGGGAGTGTCCGATTTGAGTGTTCTCGGACACATGTAACTCCAGACCGAAAATACGAGTGTTCCAGGATGTCGTGGTGTCGTGTTCGATGATGGGTGCTATGCCTTCTGCCCATGCAGCCCTCTGCCGGATAACATCCCGAGGTTCTGCCTCGCTAATCCGTATGGACGCGAGTGGTGAGGACATGTTCCGATACCGAACCACTAAGCCCTTAGGCCGTGGCAACCAATCGTAGAGGTCAGGGGTTAAAGATAGGAGCCAAGGGTTGCCAACGAGTCAACGACGAAGACCAGGATAGAAGGCAGAGCCAGAGGCAACGAGAGAGACAGAAGCAAGACGAGCTTAAGTCACACACAAGTCCAATCAAGGCCAAAGTAAGGCCGGAGTATAGACGAGGTAGAATCTACTGTACAAGGAGATTCTACCACTACTTATATACTGTATAATAAAGGGGTCTGATCACAGGAACAACTGTAGTCCTGACACCGATTGGCAATGTACATAAAGGGGTATGTCGAGGCGTCATGTGGAGCTAGGGCACGATCCCTAGCGACACAAAGAAGTCAATATAAAACATTAACAAATGAAACCAAGGTGAAGCATGATCCTTGGCGATGCAAAGGAGTCAATATAACCCATTGGCAATTGAAACCAGTGTGACAAATAATCCATGGCAACACAAAGGAGTCAATTCAACCCATTGGCAATTGAAGCCAGGGGTAGAGTCTTGGCGGCGAAAAGGGGTTGTGATGTGGTGATGAACCAGGGAATCCTATCTGTCGATCCCGGTCATCCTATCTGTCGATCCCGGGTTATCGACATATAGGTTATCCAATACATCGATCCCGGGTTATCCTATCCACGGTAGGGAATAAGCCGGAAGCGTCCGGGTTATTCCAAAAAAGGAAAAGCAGTGCTGCTTTTGCCCGAATCATGACACTTCATGTCCAGCCTCTCAAAGGTAGGACATGTCAAGAACAAGGCATCCGGGACCCGGGTTTGTCTACCACACGGCGGACAATCAGTCAACACCTAGCCGGCAGGTAGCACGCGTCACGGCACGCAGAGCTGAAGCAACACCTAGATAAATCCGACGCTTTGATGCGTCCGGACTTTCCCGCGGGCACAATGCAGCCACGCGTTCTCGGGGGTTTCCGGATGATAAATGATGGGAACCAATAGTTTTATTCTCCTGGACTCAGCTTCTGCCTGAATATTTCGTAAAACAAAGCTAAACTGTCTTGGAGTAAAGGAGTACAAGACTGGGACAAATATTTGTGTCAGAACACCTGAAAACATAGCAAAAAGCCGAGTTGAACATGGGAAATTCAACATTGCGGTGAGTTGAACCACCCAATTCCCCTATAAATTGGTAGGGGTGTGAGGAATAATCATAGTGTTTTGTGAATATTTTTTTAAAGCTTGTACAAGAAGTGAAGCACCAGGTTTGCTGGTGCGTTACCGCGAGTGTGACACATCAGATTTCCCGGCAGCACCCGGCATAGTTTCAACTGTCACGCTCCTACTGATCTGCTCCAATAGCAGGGCTTCTTGCCTTCAATTCAGCCTGAAAAAAATCCTGAAAGTTGTTGGGAGGTAAGACCTTATGCTTAAACATACTTAGGGCCTGATCGGCACCCCTTAATCCACTAGACGAAATATGTGGGAAAAGTACACAAAAAGGAAATCCAACCCAGATTCAGGGGAAAAATTCAAAGTTGCCGATCAGGCCCTTACATATGAATCCCTGCTTTAAACCAATGTGAACCGTGGGCTTATTGCATTTCGGAGGTGTTTTCACTGAGCTCTTTCCCATATAGCCTCGAGATTTTGCACACTGTCTATTCCCTATCTTGTTGCGTGAATTTTGATCCATTCTTCAGAATATTTGAATCAGAATTGAGCCTGGAGGACGAAAATCAAGAACGGAGATCGTTTGCCTCCCGGAAACTCCCGAGAACACGTGGCTGCATCGTGCCCGCGGACAAGTCCGGACGCGTCAAAGCGTCGAATTTATCTAGGTGTTGATTCAGCTCTGCGTGCCGTGACGCGTGCTACCTGCCGGCTAGGTGTTGACTCATTGTCTGCCGTGCCAGAAACTGCAGCTAGCAGGTGGTGCCTATGATGTCCTGTGTTGTGTCAGCACAGAGCCTTAACTAGCAGGGTTACTGCGACGTAGGCGACTGGCAATACTGAAAGAGATAGGTTTAAGATAATCTGATTAAGCTCTGGAGAATAGACTAGAATAGTGTAAAGAATACAGAGCTGTAAGTAGGGGTTTTATAGTGGAATACCTAGTAACTGGTAACGAAGTAATTAGAGTATATGTGAAATATGTCAGAGGCGTTGCCAGCGACGGTCGACGTTGCAGCGTGCAACCAGGCAGAGAGGGGTGATCGTTGGAAAAGCAATTGGAGGGAAGTTGAAATAAAAGGATCAATGCAGCACCTGATGGGATTCCTGATCCGTGGTCAGCATTGATCTCGGCATTTGGGTTATTCTGATCGAGGTTGAATAACCCGGTGAAACGGCGCGTTTACAATATGCTGCCATTTAGCTACATTTTGCATTTTTCAGAGCTAGCGCATGACAAAGTCTGCTAGCTTCTATTGGACACATTACTAGCTTCTCAGGTCTACAAACTAGCAATAGGAACTCTGTTCGGTGGTACAAAGGAGAGTCAGAGTGAGCTCCGGCTACTGGCTGTAGTACGAGTTATAGTGCTAGGCACGGTTTACAAGCGTTACACTAGGCGAATACACACATCAAGGAGAAAAACATACAGGTCTAGTACCTCAGAGTGTCACGGATTCTATGAATGAGGACCAATGACTGCACAGACGGAGCTTTGGTCGGAGCTAGCGCAGAGTAGGAACGAGCACGAGCAAGCTAGCAGGCGTAGGAAGGTGGCTAGTAAGTTGATACAGTAGTGGCCGAAGTGGCACTAGCTGAGACAATCCGAAGTAACCGACTATAGGGGTATAGGAGTATACCCACCAGCAGGTCAGGTGATGGACGCGACGCGATCCAAAGAGCCTAACGAAGACAAATAGCGGAAACAGTGAATTCATGTTGAGATGGAGCAGTGGATGAACACTAGGATTTTCAGTCCGTAAGATAGTGGGGTGGAATGGCGTGATTATGAGCAAGCTGCCCCGGGAATAGTAGTTCCAGAGTGGAGTTGCACATGGAGAGTTGCTTGGGTGCAGACTAGCACGCTGAGAAAGGCAATTATACCCGGTTTACTGTCGAGATGGTCAGATAGTTGGCCAGCTAGGCAGGCCTAGACCAAGAATAGACCCGGCTCGTCTTCCGGAGGCGGTCGCATGACCAAAACATCGGCCTGTTTTACTCATTTCTCTTTACCTCATCATTTTCTCGCTGAACAGTATATAAAGCCTCATAAAATACCGCTAGAGACCAGTTCATGCCCCGCTCATCGCACAATCGATAAGAGCGTGCTCAGGCCAGTCGAAGCGGAGATTAAGTACCTTCTCTGCTGTAAACCAGTCTATAGAAATTGCAGCATTGTTTGTTGGATCCAGAAGTAACTGTGTGAACCAATAAGTCGAAGCTTCGCATTGGGAGGTTGTGAGCGGCGCCACTCTCCACATATAAATCAGGACCGAGAGCACAAGAGTTTAAGTTTGAGAGTTGCGGCTAGCTTTGTGGTGGACTTCAGTGGCAGCTACACATTGGGTGACCAGGAAACGCCTCCCGTAAAACGGACCACGCCCGGCACAGCACTTTGGTAGAAATGCCAGTCGATTCATTGACCGACTAGTTGAGCTAAGAGAATACTCGGGGTCCTTAATAAGCCCAAGTGTAACAGATAAGAGCTTGGACTCAGAGGAGTCTAAGTCGGCCGTTAGCTGCTAGCTAGCTAAGCCATAGAAGAAGTGCAGAAGAAGCAGCATAGCCCGTTATTGGGAGTTTTCAGATAGACACTTCATTTATCTCGCCTAGGACGACTGTACTTTTGTGCGTCCGCCTAGTAAACATCCTTATCACCCCCAAACCTGTATATCCCAACCTTGGGAAGTCTTGTTTCGGAACATCAAGGGTAGCTAGCCAAGAGTGTGGTGTTTGTTTATTTGGGATAGTTGAGGCCATAATTCAATTCTCGTTGTGTTAGGAATCTAAACCAGTAGTCGCATACTACGGCTCGGACCCGAACTCACTGAGGAAGACGCGCTTAGTCTTAGTGAAGTATAAGTAGGGGATTTGGTGTTGTGTTAGGTTTTGTGTGTGGTGTGTTAGTGTTCAGCTAGCCCACATTCAGAGCTTATTTAGCCCATTTTCACTGTTAGCGCATCTTGCCCGTTTCACCGGGATGGATGTTAGGCGAACCGGAGAGTTTAGGATGGGAATATGGAAAGAGTGGGAATCATGACATGTTGTAGGTCAAGAGTTCTAGGTGCATCTCAACCTGTGACCATTCTCTTCAGACTCATAGTATTAGGAATTACATATTACTCACCTGCGACCATTGTCTTCAGACTGAAGAGATCAGCCGCAGGCCTCCAGTAAATACATGACTGCCGCAAACCAAACACCGCGTTGTAACCCCCATCGGGATGCAACTGGACGCGAGGTCAATACTACAACATCCTGTGGGATAGATGGTATGGAAGAACAACTTGAAGCTCTCGCATTGAAGCCGGATACGGACACCGGATCAAATGATCAAATTAGGGTTAGCACTGCCACCTACCTCCGAAAGTTTGTGTTGCAGTCAAAAAACCTTTCTGGTTGGCAGGAAAAGCAGACCATGTTTGAGTTTTTTTTTTCTACTCACACTTTTTCTTTTTCTTAGGTTCAAACTTTTTTTTCAACCAAAAGTTTTTGTTCAGTGAACCAAAAACAAAGTTCTGGGTGTGCAAAAAAGAGATAGATGTTATGTAGCACAAGAAGTTTGTTTTTCTCCAGCCGAATTTCATCTTTTGGTACATCAAAATGTGGCCAAAATCACGATGTGTACCCCTGTTTCATTAAAGGGGCACTCTGACCGCCATATCCCGCGGGCAGAATGCGGAGGGGAGGAAATAAAAAACCTCAAGTCTTTGTTTATATGACCTGACCCCGAGTCGAACGGGAGTCCTCCGCATACAATCACCAGCGACTCGAACCTCCCACATGCACCTCAATTGCTCAATGCATTTCAAGTCAAAATAGCAGTGAGCTGAAACTATAAATTGCTGAAGGGAGGGAGGGAAAAAGGTTTCTGGTGGCACGGGGCTATGACCTGGCCCCGAGTCGAACGGGGACCTCCACTTGTATTACAATCAATTCCGCCTAAGACTTGTGAATGTACACCGTGTGCCTCCAGGTCTGATTTCCCTTGTTCGTACCCGAGTGATGTGAGGGAGAAAAAACGGAGCCTGAATCAGGCATCTCGCTTGAATTCAATCTGATTTTTTTTTTTCGTTTAGAGTTCAAGCAGCTTTCAAGTTGTGTACGAAGAGAGCCACAGAAGGCGGAGCTCTCCAGGACTTCACAGGGGGGGTACATTATAAACGCGTGGTCCACAGGCTGAACAACGAGTTTACAGGACATTGTTGGGAGAAGGCAACTGGAAATTTAAACTAAAAAAGGATGTGGGGACGTAACGGATGACCCGACCCCGAGTCGAACGGGGAGCTTCCACGTGTAGGCTGGCATCCTAAATTAGGAATTACAGATGCACAATGTGTGCAACCAGGTCTTGTTCCTCTGCTCCTGCTTTAACGAGAACACGTTCGGGCATCTCGGCCAAGTTCACCTCTGCCTGCAAACTCAGTCTAAATTATGTACAATGAGAGAATCGTCCACAAACAGGCTCAAGCTCGTGAGAGTGTTTTGCAGGAAGGACCGAGGATCTCAGGCTGGGAGAGAAAAAACTGGAGCGGATTGAAGACGATGACCTGACCCTGAGTCGAACGGGAGTCCTCCGCATGCAATCGAAAGCTTAAACCGTAGTTGGTGCGGATGCACACCGCGTGCAACCAGGTCTTATTCACCTTCTTTCTATCTCACTGGGATGAACAACAAAATAATGAACATGCCCGGGCATCTCGGCCAAGTTCACCTCTGCCTGCAAACTCAGTCTAAATTATGTACAATGTGAAAATCGTCCAAACAGCCTCTTCGTGAGCGGTCTTTGTAGGAAGGGACCAGGACCACAGGCTGGGAGAGAAAAAAGTGGGAGCTATATGAAGACAATGACCTGAGCCCGAGTCGAACGGGGACCCCCACTTATATTCATTTGCTCGAACTGTGAACAATTTGTGGGTGCACACCGTGTGCCACCAGGTCTTGGCATACACTCTTGAGAGCTTGAGTACATGGAATACATCTGAAAGGAAGTTGAGAGATGGTTTATTTATAAAAAGTGTAAACATTGTTTAGCCACTGTGACCTGACCCCGAGGCGAGCGGGGATCCCCACGTAGATGTATTTTCTGGTTTACGGGTGCACACTGTATGCCTTCAGGTCTTATCCCCCAACTCTCATTCCTCGAATTAACTACGCAGATTTGGATGATCTATGGCTCTCCCACAACCTCAATTGCTCAATGGAATCCACAAACTTTGAGGTTCAGATCGCACTGAGGCAGCGGACTGTGTTCAATCGTTGAAGGACGGGCGGGGGAAAAAAAAGCCTATCGTGTAGCCTCAATACGACCTGACCCCGAGTCGAACGGGGGCCCACTTATATTGTCCGTTCGACGCTTTCTCAACAGTTGTGAGTGCACACCGCGTGCCTTCAGGTCTTATTCCCTCAACTTTGTACCTTGAATTAACTATGAATTGAGTGTCATTGTTGGTTTTGCCTCTCCCACATGCCCCTCAATTCGGAGTGAAAATGGTTGCGGCGGGATCTGGGATGGAGCGTGGGTTGCGAATTGAAACTATAGGGCAAGGTGCGGAGAGAGTGAATTGTGTTATTACATTGTTGAAGGAAGGGCGGAAAAAAAACCTCAAATTATTCTTCATATGACCTGACCCGAGTCGAACGGGGACCCTCCACATACAATCACCACCACTTGAAACATAGTTGGTGCGGATGCACACCGTGTGCAACCAGGTCTCATTCCTCAACTTCATATCTCACTGGGATGAACGACAAGGAAACTGAACATGCCCAGGCATCTCGGCCAAGTTCCACTCTCAGTCTAAATTATGTACAATGCGAGCATCACCCAAACAGCCTCTTCGTGAGAGGATTTTGCAGGAAGGAACGAGGATCTCAGGCGGGGAGAGCAAAAACTGGAGCGGATTGAAGAACGATGACCTGACCCTGAGTCGAACGGGGGCCTCCACTTATATTGAGTTGCTTAAACTGTAAACAACTTGTGGGTGCACGCCGCGTGCCTTCAGGTCTTATTCCCCTTCTTCATAATTTCATTGAACTAGGGAATGAACACCCCGAGTTTCAGAATCTCGAGGAACACTGAAAAATCACGGAATCACTCAATAGAAATTGAAGCTCGCCGCGTTCGGGGTTCTCGGCCCAGTTCAACCTACCTGAAGCTCGATTCCATTTTTTTTCTTTTTCAAATCACCCAAGTAGAAGAAGAAAATGCTTGAGCTTAAGAGTCAACACTGTTCGCAAGAATGTGCTGGCCAGCGAAATATGGCGGGGAGAATACGGAGGGAGGGAAATAAAAAACTAAGTCACTCTTAATAGCTTAATGACCTGAGCCCGAGTCGAACGGGCTTCCTCCACTTATATTCATTTGCTCGAACGGTGAACGATTTGTGGGTGCACGCCGTGTGCCTTCAGGTCTTCTCCCTCAACGTTGTACCATTATTTAACTAGAGAATGGACACCCAGAGTTTCGGAATCCCGAGGGACACTGAAAAATTGTTGAATCATTCAATAGAAATTGAAATCCCGCCGCGTTCGGGGTTCTCGGCCCAGTTCAACTTGATGAAATCAATTCCAATTATCCAAGTAGAAAAAAATAGTTGATCTTAAGAGCCCACAAAGAATGTGCCGGCCTGCGAAACACGAAATAAAAAACCAAGTCAGTCTGGACATGATTATGACCTGACCCCGAGTCGAACGGGAGTCCTCCGCATACAATCGACAGCAGACTCGAACCGTATTTGGTGCGGACGCACACCGTGTGCCTCCAGGTCTTATTCCTCAACTTCATACTTTCATTGAACTAGAGGATTCAAAAATCCGGGTTTCAGAATCAGAATCTCGAGGAACACTGAAGAATCACTGAATCACTCAATAGAAAATGAATCCCGCGTTCGGGGCTTCCGGCCCAATTCAACTTGACCTCATACCTGAAGCTTAGTTCCATTTTTTCTTTTCAAGTCACCCAAGTACAAGAAAATGCTTGATCTTAAGAGCCAACGATACTCAAAAGGATGTTCCCACGGGCAGAATACGGAGGGGAGGGGAAAAAAAATCAAGTTATTCCTGATATGACCTGGCCCCGAGTCGAACGGGGACCTCCGCGTGAACATTTTCTGATACACTGAATGGCGGATGCACACCGTGTGCCTTCAGGTCTTATTCCCCAAATCTCATTCCTCGAATTAACTACGCAGATTTGGATGATCTATGGCTCTCCCACAACCTCAATTGCTCAATGCAATCCACGAACTTTGAGGTTCGGATCGCACTGAGGCAGCGGACTGTGTTCAATTGTTGAGTGGCGGGGGGAACAAACTAGCAAGAGAGGATTAATGACCTGGCCCCGAGTCGAACGGGGACCCTCCGCATACAATCACCACTCGAAACATAGTTGGTGCGGACGCACACCGTGTGCAACCAGGTCTTATTCCCCTGCTTCATACTTTCATTGAACTAGAGAACAAACACCCAGAGTATCGGAATCCCGAGGAACACTGAAGAATCACTGAATCACTCAGAAATTGAAACTCTGCCGCGTTCGGGGTTCTCGGCCCAGTTCAACTTACCTGAAGCTCAATTCCTTTTTTCTTCCTTTTTTCAAATCACCCAAGTGGAAAAAATAGTTGATCTTAAGAGCATAAGAGCCAACACTGTTCGAAAGAATGTGCCGGCCGGCGAAATACGAAATAAAAAACCAAGTTGCCCTTCATATGACCTGACCCCGAGTCGAACGGGGACCTCCACTTGTGCTTCTTATTCTGGACTTAGAATTTGTGGATGCACGCCGTGTGCCTTCAGGTCTTATTCCCCAAATCTCATGCCTCGAATTAACTATGCAAAATTGAGTTTTAACTTTTCTCTCTCACACACACCTCAATTTGAAGCGAAAATGGTTGCGGAGAGGGTTGCAATTTAAAACGAGGGCGACATTTGGAGTGAATTGTGTTATATATTTGTTGAAGGAAGGGCGAAAAAAAAGCCTGTAGCAGGCGATCAGTACGACCTGACCCCGAGTCGAACGGGGACCTCCACTTGTACTTCTTATTCTGGACTTGGAACTTGTGGATGCACGCCGTGTGCCACCAGGTCTTACTCCCTCAACTTTGTGACTCGAACTTATTGCGGAAAACTGAGTGACCTCAATTGCTCAATGTAATTCAAGTCAAAATAGCAGTGAACTGAAACTCGGGCGAGGTTCGGAGAGACTTCACAGGGACATTGTCCTTGGGAGAATACAACTGAAAGTAATAAAAATAAAATGCACCCTGGGATGCGGCGAATGAATGGTTGAATGACCTGACCCCGAGTCGAATGGGGACCTCCACTTGTACTTGTATTGCCCTTGAGCTGGTAACAACTTGTGGGTGCACACCGCGTGCAATCAGGTCTTATTCCCTCAACTTTGTACCTTGAATTAACTATGAATTAAGTGTCATTGTTGGTTTTGCCTCCGACGCGGACCTCAAATTGAAGTGAAAATAGCAGCGGAGAGGGTTGCAATTTGAAACTAGTCGTAGGACGAGATTTATTGTTGTTACATGTCAAGGTTATTAATTGTTGAGGGAAGGGCGAAAAAAAAGCCTGTAGCAGGCAATCAGTACGACCTGACCCCGAGTCGAACGGGGACCTCCACTTGTACTTCTTATTCTGGACTTGGAACTTGTGGATGCACGCCGTGTGCAACCAGGTCTTATTCCTCAACTTCATATCTCACTGGGATGAACGAGAAGGAAATTGAACATGCCCGGGCATCTCGGCCAAGTTCAACTGTGCCTGGAAACTCAGTCTAAATTATATACAATGAAAGAATTATCCAACCAAGTTCTTTCTTGCAGGAAGTAACGAGGATCTCAGGCTGGGAGAGAAAAAAACCACATCGAAGGGAAGACAGTGACCTGACCCCGAGTCGAACGGGGACCCCCACTTATATTCATTTGCTCGAACTGTGAACAATTTGTGGGTGCACACCATGTGCCACCAGGTCTTGGCATACACTCTTGAGAGCTTGAGTACATGGAATACATCTGAAAGGAAGTTGAGAGATGGTTTATTTATAAAAAGTGTAACCATTGTTTAGCCACTGCGACCTGACCCCGAGGCGAGCGGGGATCCCCACGTAGATGTATTTTCTGATTATGATAATTTACGGGTGCACACTGTATGCCTTCAGGTCTTATCCCCCAACTCTCATTCCTCGAATTAACTACGCAGATCTGGATGATCCATGTCTGTCCCACAACCTTAATTGCTCAATGCAATCCACGAGCTTTGAGGTTCGAATCACACTGAAGCGAACTGTGTTCAGTTGTGAAAAAAAAATAGCAGGAGAGGAATATATGACCTGATCCCGAGTCGAACGGGGCCCTCCACTTGTACTTATTCTGGACTTAGAACTTGTGGATGCACGCCGTGTGCCGCCAGGTCTTATTCCCCTTCTTCATACTTTCATTGAACTAGAGAATGAACACCCAGAGTTTCAGAATCCCGAGGGACACTGAAGAATGACTGATTCACTCAATGCAGAATTGAGTGTCATTCTCAGTTTTGCCTCTTCTACCCTTTACTTTACCTCGGTGGCTCGATGCATTTGAAGTGAGCTGCGGAGAGGGTGCAATTTGAAACTAGTCGTAGGACGAGATTTATTGATGGTACATGTCAAGGTTATCAGTTGTTGAAGGAAGGGCGAAAAAAAAGCCTGTCGCGCGACTATGCCACGACCTGACCCCGAGTCGAACGGGGACCTCCGCGTGAACATTTTCTGATACACTGAATGGCGGATGCACATCGTGTGCAACCAGGTCTTATTCCTCAACTTCGTGCCTTGAATAAACTACAGACAATGTACCCTCTCGAAACGCATGCGCAGGCGAGGTCCCGATGAATCGGTGGTAAAAATAACCTGTTCAAGGGCGAAAAGCAAAATCTAGTAGAGAGGGATAATGACCCGACGGGACCCACGGGAGCGGGATCCCTTCCACCTACATTATATATATATTTAAATTTTCCCTCACTGGCATTCGACATAAGCTTACTTATCAACAAGTTGTGGGTCGACCGGTCCTATCTCTATGAGAGCTGAGGCGAGGTAGTGGGCGCACATGAAGGAATGGGAAAGTTCCCGTCGGGAACGCTAGATGCATACTTGGCGTACGGGACGGCGCGGCGGGCAGAAGAGTCACGGTGCCCCGCACTGCCCCACACGACAGAAAAGAGAAGAGAAGATACATATAGACACGCAGAAGGGCGTCGCGGGAAGACATCGGAGAAGGTAAGGCACGCCAGAGGGTGTTCCAGCGCTAGGTCGTCGATGAGCAGATGAGCAGATGGGTAGATGAGCAGATGGGGTCAGGGCAGGGGACGCAGTCGGGGACCAGTGGTGGTGTTGGGTTGTAATAACTAGGGCGCTGTGAGAGCCTTCAGGGGATGGTGCGGGGTGGAGGTGGGTCCGATCTGCGCTTCTACAGCAGTCGAAGTGGGAGGTGGAGTCGAGGGCGTTCCACCAGAAGAGTGTCGAAGGGGAGAAAATAGAAAGCAGGGGAAGGCGCGTGGTGTGGTGGGTCCAGCCTTTCGCATCCCAAGCAATTGAGTAGACGGCTCGCATGCCAAGCAGATGCAGGGTGTGCCGATGAAGGGATGAGCAGCGGCACACGAGCTCGCGACGTGCTCGCGTGCGCGCGTCGAGACTCGATCGCGGCTGCCCGCCACGACTGCAACTGCAAGCGGCGTCATGATCGGCGCCCGCCCCGCTCGTCGAGGTCGGCTTCAAGTTGGCGCCGTCTAGATCTTTCCATCGTGGGCGAGATAAAGGCACGAACGAAAAGATTCCCACCGCACGCGAATCGCTCCGAATGCGCCGTTCCGCTTTGAGCGATCGGCGCGTTGGAGAGCGGTAACCCCATTTGGATAATGATGATAATGTCGGGCGTCGGGCCGAGGCAGCATGTGCTTTGCCTTCCACCCTTCAACAATGCTTTGCACTCCCTTGCCCTGGCTACTAATGGAATATACCTGAACGCAATATAACTGAACACTTACTAGCTGCTGCACGCGATCTCACCGGACGGACACTGACCGGTGTCCGGGGCTGGAAGGAGCGAAGATAGGAAGATAGCAGTCTCCACATGCAACACGATCTCCGACCTGCCGTATCTCAGGCTGTTTACGATATCGTTATATCGGCGCCACACTTTCCTGTTGCTCGATAAGGGTATTGGCGTTTCCGTGCGTTGGCGTTGGGTGGATCTTTCTCCAGATTATATTACTCGGCGGAATCACACTGTCTTTTCTTCTTCTTCTGCTCCTCGAATTGAAGAGTCACCTACGGTCCTTTGCGGTTCCTTCCTCAACCTGAACCGCCCCGCCGATGTCGAGCAGCATCAAGTCCACCGCGACGCCCAGCCCCGACCTCGAGAAGCAGGAGCAGCGCCGCCAGGAGGTCCACAGCGTCGATGACAAGATCGGTGCGTCCGTCCGCCGTCCGTTCCTTCCTGCCGTACATTACCGACGAGCGGCGCACAGAGACACTCAACGTCCTCGACCCCGACGCGCCGCCCGCCGCGCTCGACCGCACCTCGTTCTGGGGCCGCAGCCTCGCGCTGAGTGCCGCGCTGGAGCGCAAGGTGTGTTGCCGTTTCGTGTGCTCTTCGCTTTGCATTCGACGTGCGCTGTCTGCGCTGGTGGGCGATGGGAGAGGAGGACGCGCCGGGTCGCGTCTGGCCTTGCGCGGGTGCGCCATGCGCCGCGTCGCGCCCGTTCGCGTCCGCATCGAGCTAGGAGGGGTAGCTCCATCGTGCCGTTGTCGCCCTCCGGCCACCGCCTCCTCGCGCGCTATCGTGCAACCGCCCTCCGTTAGTCCGCGTCGGGCTCGCCGCCGTCCTCCTCATCCGGCTAGCCTCCCGTCGACGGTCGGTGGCGCTCGGCGCTCGGCCTCCGCGCTCCATTTCGCGGTTAGTGCCGCCCCAGCTCCAGCTCCAGCCCCACCCCGCCCGATCGCACTCGCACTATCCCTCTTTCTCCTCCGCATCACTGGTGGCGTCCGCTCCGCGCATGCCTGAGCCCGAGCCCGAGCCCGAGCCCATGGTGCTGGCGAGAACGGAGAGGCCGCAGAGTTTACTGTTTCTCGTTTGCGCCATGCATGCATGCCGTATCGCGCCTGCCGCATGCATTCACCCCGCGAGCGCGCGCGTGTCTCTTTTTTTTTTTTGGGCGCGGAGTATGGCGCGTTCTGCGCCGCACGATGTACAATTTACATTTCCATCTCCATTGCCACTT
This sequence comes from Mycena alexandri, assembly GCA_029233265.1. Taxonomy (NCBI): domain Eukaryota; kingdom Fungi; phylum Basidiomycota; class Agaricomycetes; order Agaricales; family Mycenaceae; genus Mycena; species Mycena alexandri. The sequence continues at coordinate 37,872 of JARJCM010000130.1, read as the reverse complement.
CCGTCTGCTTTGCGTTTGCGCCGGGCTGGTTTTCCGTGCACTCCTCCCCCCCCCCCCCCTCTCTCGCTACCACTAATAACTAACACCCATTCACAAGGTCGGCATCGAAGCGCGCGGCATCCAGCGCGTGCCCGAGGACGCGCGGCCTGATCGGCCGAGTGCGAATTTGTGGATGTGCGTGCGGTTTGCTGCTTACTACTTTTTTGGATTTCTGCTACTTTGGACTGGCTTCGGCTGCTGCTGCTGCTTTTCTGCTGCTTTGATTTCTCCTGCTGCTGCTTTTGCACTTCTGCGACCGCTGCTGCTGCTGGTTTTTTGGATTTCTCCGACTTGCAGCGCGCGCACGCGCACGCGAACGCGACGGTGTGCAGAGGGGCGCGTGCGGTGTGCGGAGAGCGCGACGGTGTGCGGGGGGGCGCGTGCGGAGAGGCGGGTGCGGTGGAGCGGTTGGCGTTGGTGTTTGTGCGGCCGACGAACCTGGCGAGGACGAGGTCTGGCTGCGCGGCGTGGAGGGACGCGAACGCGACGGTGGACGTGTGGACGTGCGCGTGGGGACGTGGACGGGGTGGGACGGGGTTGGGGATGGGGACGTGGACGTGCGCGTGGATGGGGATGGAGTGGGGCAGCGGTTGGTGTTTGTGCGGCCCCCCAAAAAAAAGAACGCTGCGAGGCCTGGGGGCGCCGCAGCGCGGAGGGAGGTGGACGCGAACGCGACGGTGTTGGCGAACGCGCCCCCTCTCCGCGCACCACGCCTCGCGCACGCACGCTCGCTTCTCGACGCCGGGCGTTCGTGCCTGCGCCCGCGTGCGCGACGCTCATGTGGATTCGTGGATTCGTGGATTTGTGGACGGGGACGTGGACGTGGTCTTCCGCTTTGGATGGCCGACGGGGGGTGGGGAGATGCGCGGGCGCGGTACGATGCGCGGACCTCTCAGCCGTGCTCCTCCCTCTCTGGATGCCCGGCCGCCAGGCAGATAGGGACGGGCGCGCTCTGTCAGTGCGTGCGCATGTTCTCCGTCGCAGACATGCTTGGTGCTTGCGGGGGAGGCGCGCCCAGCCGACGTCCACGGGCGGGATTCGTCTTCGTCGTAAGCAGCGACCCCCCCGTCCGTCTGCAGCCGGCGCTCGCGCAAGCGGGTATCGCGATGCGGCGCACTCAGCCCAGTCGAAAAGACGGGTTTCGATTTTTTTTCGTGTCCAGGCGAATTCTCCTCTCGCTTCCCCTCCCTCCCTCCCTCCCCCCTCCCTCCCCCCTCCCTTCCCCTCCCCTCCCTTCCCCTCCCTCACCGCCTTTCCCTTTTCCTTTCCCTTTTCCTTTCCTTCTCGCGCTTGCTCGCTAACACATAAACTCCCGGATTTCACTAACGACTCGTGCTCACAGCTGGCTCGCCGCCAACTGCGTCCTCTCCACGTTCGGCATCGGCATCCTGGGCCCGGGGATATTCTTCTTGGGTGCGTGCTTGCGTCTTGTGTCTCTTTGCGTTGGCGGGTTTTCTTTCTGGCGGCGAAGCGAGGATTGGCGAGGTTTTGTGGTTTAAGAGTGGGGGTGCGAGTGCGAGTGGGATGGGGCGCGTGTTGTACGCGTGTGCTGCTCGACTTGCGCAGCGCATCGAGGCGCGTGCGCCGGCCGGTATCGGGGGCGCGCGTTTCCGCCTTTCGATTTGTAGCACTGGCAGCCCCGTTCTCGTCACCGTGGTGCGGTGCTCGGGGACGCCTTTGCGCACGCGGAGGAGGTGGGGTGCGCTGCTCCCACTGCGGCTGCTCGACTTGCGCACCGCATCGAGGCGGGTATGGGGGGGCGCGCGTTTCCGCTTTTCGATATGTAGCAAGCAGCGACGTCGCCGTCGCCGGCACCGGCACGGGGATGTGGTGGGGGTGGTGCTCGCGCCTGCGACGTCGCAAGTCAGAGGAATGCGGGCGGGGCGGATGGTGGTGTGTGGTGTTATCCGGTCCCCGGCCTGCGCTGTCGGTTGGAAGGAATGGGGAATGGGGCGACGATGCGTGCGCGGCGACCGGGCCTGCTTCCTGCTTGCGTCGCCTTGCCTCCCGCCTACCTTCTCCCCCTCCCCCCTCCCTTACCTCCCCATACCTTATGTCCCGCCAACTAACACCCGTACGACAGGCCTCGGCGACAGCATGCTCACCATCTTCTTCACCAACGTCGCGACGTGTGTCCTGCCTGCGTACATGTGCGTCCCCGCTCTCTCTTCCTATCGTTTCTTCCTTCGCCTCTGTACTGCTAGCCTCCTTTGACTCGACGTACCCTTCCTCTTACTTTATTTACTACGTACCCTTCTACCCACCCTCCTTCCCTCTCACCTCTACCCCCACCCCCCATCCTTCCCTTCTCCCCCCCATCTTTCCCTGAATAACGCTAACCCCCCACCCCACAGGGCGACCTTCGGCCCCAAGCTCGGCCTCCGCCAGATGACCTCGGCGCGCTTCTCGTGGGGGTGGCACGGCGCCAAGGTGGTCGCGCTGCTGAACTGCGTGGCGTGTGTTGGGTGGAGGTGAGTTGTCGTGGTTTTTTTGTTTTTTTGTTTTTTTGGTTGAGAGGGGGGGGGGGTGTTGCTTTTCTGGTGAGGTGGTGGGTTGGAGCGGCAACAGCAGAGGTGGGGTGGGGTGACGCGCAGCCCGACCGATGATGTACGGCGTACGGCACGGCGGCAGTGGGGTCGATCATACAGACGTCGTCTTCTCGCTTCCCCTGCAGGCGGCGCGGCTACCTGCATTGGAAGGAGGGCAGGCTGGGGCGGCGGACTCGGGGTGGTCGGGATACCGGTCTGCGGGTGGGACGGAATTGGAGCTGGGACGGGGCAGGGGTGTCGTGCCCGTTCCGGTGGACGTCGACGTGGTGTTTGGGACAAGGGGCCACGTGGGAGGGGGCATACGCCGGATGGACGCCCGACGTCGACGTGGTCTCTGGCGACAGCGCGCGCGCGTGCGTCTGTAGCCGGCGGAGTTGTCTCCTGCGGCGGCGCGTCGCGCACGTGGATGGGTGGTCGTCGGATTCGTGCCGTCGACTTCGGGAGACACGCAGCGACAGAGTCGTCCCCGTCCAAGACTGCCGCGCGACGCACTCCCTTGTGCTGTGAGCGTAGGCCGTCACCTCTTTTTGCTGCCCCACCTTCTCGTCCAACTCAAGCACACTTGCTTGGCTTGCTTACTCACCCTTCTTTTTTTTGCAGCGCCATCAACACGATCGCAGCAGCCCAAACCCTGCGCGTCGTCGCCAACGACACGATCTCGGACGCGGCGGGGGTGGTTATCGTCGCTGTGCGTATTTTTATCCGTTTGGAGAGGAAGAAAGGAGAGGAAGAAAAGGGAGGAGTGAGGAGGCGCTAGGCGGTGTGGGTCCGGCCCCCTCCCTCTACCTCTCCCTTCCTCCCTCCATCTTCCCCACACCCGTACTAACGCACCCTCTTTCACAGATAATAACCCTCGCCCTCGGCATGCTCGGCTACAAATACGTGCACATCTACGAAAAGTGGTCCTGGATCCCGACGGCGATCACGTTCTTTATCGTGCTCGGGTGCGCGGCGAAGGAGTTTGTCAATGTGCCGATGGGGACGTGCGTGTTTCTGCTCCTACTTTCGTTTACCGCTCCGCACTCTTTTACTCTACGGATGCGCTCCCTCTCTTCTCTTTTGTGTTGGATTTGAGTTAGTTTAGGCTAACACACCTTGCAGCGGGCAAGCCGAAGCATCCAACGTCCTCTCCTTCATGGGCGTTATCTTCGGCTTCGCGGTCGGCTGGGTGTCCCTCGCGAGCGACTATAATGTGTACCAGCCCGCGGAGACGCCGGCGTGGAAGACTTTTGCGTGGACTTATGTGCGTATCTGCGGTCCTCCCTTCTTTCCCATCGATGCAGGATAGGAGACTAACGCACCCCACAGGCCGGCCTCATCTTCCCGCTCGTGCTCATCCAATGGCTCGGCGCCGCAGTCATGTGCGTCGCCGGCGGCGTCGCGCCCTCCAACGCCGCCTGGACCGCCGCCTACATGGCCGACGAGCTCGGCGGCCTCCTCGGCGCGGTGCTCGTCCCCGTCGTCGGCAACTTTGGCAAGTTCTGCATGGTGTTGCTGGTGCTCAGTGTGGTGGCGAATAACATCATCAGTACGTCGCGGTTGCCTTTGACGAAGGGCATTATGCTGACGCGGAGGATGTAGACGTATACTCGATGGGCTTGTCGATCAGCGTTATCAACGTGTGGCTCGCCAAGGTCCCGCGGCTGATTTGGCCTATTGTTATTACTGCTATCGTGCGTCCCCCTCCCCTCCACATCCCTACGACAGCTAACGCCAACACGACCCGCAGTACATCCCCATCGCCATTGCGGGCGCCAACTCCTTCTCGACCTCGCTCGAGGACTTTATGAACGTCCTCGGGTACTGGCTCTCCATCTTCGTCGTCGTCGTCCTCCTCGAGCACTTTATCTTCCGCAAGGGCGACTTTGCGCGCTACGAGGCGGCGGAGACGTGGAATCGGCAGGACCGGACGCCCGTGGGCATCGCGGCGCTGACCGCGTTTTTGTTTGGCGCGTTGGGGACGGCGATGGGGATGGCGCAGATTTGGGTGCGTGCCTAACCTACCTTGCTTGAGAGCGTTGAAGGAAAGAAGGCTAATTGGATGTTTTTAGTATATTGGCAAGATCGGCGCGCTGGTGGGTGGGGCTGCGAATCCGTTCGGAGGGGACATCGGGTTCGAGCTCGCAGGGGCGTTTGCGGGGATTGTTTAGTGCGTTTCCCCCCCTTGCTCCCTCGACCGTGAATTCTAATTGCGATTCATCTACAGCGTGCCCGCGCGCTACCTCGAGATCAAGTTTGTCGGGAGATAACCCGGCTGGGCCTCGATATCTGTACGGAGGATATTTATCTGCGACGATACGCGGAGGACAAGCGCGAAGTAATCTTATTCCATAATCTGTTGTGCGATTTAGTCGTTGGTATTGTTGGGTACATATGTGCGCGTACATAAAATGAAATAGACGCTCGAAGCCACCCACCAGAGGGAAGAGAGGAAGATACTCGAGATTGTTTATCGCGGCACGGCCGCTCGGCTCATTTTCACCGCCACAGTTGTTTGTTCCGTTCCGTTTCGCGATCGGCCGAAAATAAGATCATGATGTGGTTGTCCCTAACGCCTTCGACTCTCGCGCTCATTTTTGTGGGGCGCACGCGAGTACGTCGTGTTCATCGTGACCTGGTATGCGCATCGTCCGTCCGACGGCTTTGAATTGCTTTGGATATCGCATGGCTACGCGCCTGGAATCATGAATGGACCCACCATGGCGCTCTTGTCTTCGAGAAAGTTCGAGACTCTCACATACCTACTTGCCACCTGTGCCTTGCCCTGCCCCGCAGTCTCTTCTTGTGGCAGGACCTGGACATCTTACGGCTCAGGCTCTCAATTGGACTGACCAGGAAGGCCCACAATGGCACCATGCGGCTCCCGCACACTCGGCTTCAAGACTCTCACGCAACGGCTTGTTATAACTGGCTTTGTGCCCTGGCCCATGTGCTCATCGACGACGGGACTGGAGTAACAGTGGTACGACAAATTTCTGGCACCGTCTGCCGTACATCTTCTACTTGAGACCCCGATATCATTCTGTGATGCCTCTTCCATCTTTCGTCGCATTCTGGATGCGGGGATAATGTGGGGTACGTTTCGCCTCCAAGTACCCTTCGGCGTCGGACGCGGTACGAACTCCGTCTCTCTTTATCGTTTGCGGATAGTATTTTTGTGATTCTGTTTTATTTTATTCAACTTCTTGTTGTATTTACTAGGTGTCTGTACCGACCACACATGCTGTGTTTTGTCCGCGCCTGCCGGAATTCCTCTCTCTCTGGAACTCGGCATTATCTCCGTCAGCTTCCCATGATGTGTAACGGGCCTGGCAGCGCATGACGTGCACCGACAGTCAGTAAACCCGCACAATTAGTTCATCCCCACACAAAAAACCTCTTTATGGTCGCACTAGGGACCTTCACTGAGGAATCTGGAAGCACAAGACCTGGTAGCGCACGGCTTGCATCCGCAATTCTCAAGTGATCAACCAAGTTTTTTTTCTCTCGATATTTCGACATCGTGAGTCTGATTCGCCTTCCAGACAGCTTAAGGACCCACTCGTGTACTTGGAGCTTGACCCTTCATTCAGACGACATTCGAACACGAAACCTATTAACAGCGTCAAATGACCGCCTGACCGCGCCACATGCGCCCTGCCACGTCGACTCCCTCTTATGGATTGGTGCGCACTGTAACTTTCGTGGCTGAATACACTCTTCAATTCGAGTCGGACTGATCGGTGTTAAAATGAAGTAACCGATGAGCGCTAACCCCAAAACAGTGGGCACGTCTCGGGTTTCCTCTTCCAAGTCTTCCAGTCCAACAAGAAGTATTTAGTATCCAGACGGTAGTCCTCCGGCGTCTTCGCTTCCTGCCAAGTCAGTCCTTGATCTCCCCTTCAAAAAGTCGCAAAAATCGCTTTTCACTTATAAGCCTATACATTTCGAGGCTTATAGGGGAAACAGCGGGGGTTCTAGCGCCTCGTGTGAGTGAAAAGCGATTTTTGCGATAGCCGCGAAAATTTAGAGTGTCCGACTGACACTCAATCGTTGAACCTGTCGGAACGTAAGCGCTCGCTCTGCTGATAAATAGACCCTCCTCTATTGCCGTGTTCAACGGAGTTGCCCTCGGTTTCTCGATGTCAGCAAACATTCCAGATATTCCAGTGAGATCTTCGAGTAATATCTTGTCGGCATTCTAATCACGACGTAGGACAATGACCCCAAGACAGAAAAGAAGATGATCCAGCGCGGGGAGACGCCACAAGCTTCGACGGATTTGTGGTCTCTATATCTCGAGGAGGCCAATAAGAGAGCAAAGGGGAAAGCCGACTTGTGGAACGGGAGTCTCTCCGCCTTCCTGCTTTTCGTGAGTGACGACGTGGGCTCAATGAGAATAATAATAATCGCTTGGGATTATAGGCAGGGCTGTTTGCCGGGGTAGTTTCATCATTTGTTATCGACAGTCGAGCCGGACTACAGCCCAATGCTTCGGCGAACCTGCCGTCAAAGAGCATAAAGGTGCCCGTATCCACCGTAGCGATCAACTTCCTCTGGTTCACCAGCCTCACGTTCACATTAATCAGCGCCCTCGCAGCCGTGTTGGCTCAAACATGGGTTGTGGAGTTCAGCTTGGTTCCGCCTAATGATTTCAAAGGTGCCATGGAGCGCTGGATTCACGACGACAAGGCCGAACATTGGCAGCTCAATACCGCTATAGCCTGGATAACCGTTCTGATTCAACTGGCTCTCTTTTTGTTCCTCGCCGGATTCGCGGTTCAGGCCGTCGTTGACCACCGAAGTCTCGGATGGACGATCCTGTCTTTCGTTGGGGCAACTCTTGTCCTTTATATTGGCATCACTGTACTACCGTTGTTCTACCCAGCAACTCCATTTCGGACGCCATTCTCCCAGCTAGTCACCGACAACGAGATCTCACATCTTTCGAATCCGAATGCGGTCAAAAACCGCAGGAGGGGTATCTGGGAGTTTATCATATCCACGTGGAAGAAGCTATTCAAGGCCCCTACCGAGAACGAGGTTCGCTTAGGCATCTGTTGGGCGATACTGCAGCATTCCTCCAACACTGCCACCATTCACGCCGCAGTCCTCGAGCTCACAGCAAAGAGAATCACCCCGGACCAGTCCGAACAACTCGTGGAATTTGGGCTCCCTCATGAACTTTCGAACCGGCTGGCTTATCTCCCTCCCCTCACTGAAGCGCAAACAGACACTGTCGAACGCTTGCAAAACTACCTTCATGTAATTATGTGGATGGTGGACGGATGTGGCCCGGACGTTGCCGAAGGATTTTCAATCCTCCTCCGGCAAGGTGGCTTGTTACTCAAGCTCAATGCTTTGCCCCCCTCATGTCGGGGGGTGGCTTTTGCAATTCGAGTTCATCTGCTCGTCAACATCGACACCGAGGAGGAAATTGACGGCACAGACTGGACAACCCTGATCGATTGCCTGGATCAAAGCTTTGCGCTTGATGTTTTTCGGGCTGCGATTCTTGGTCTTGAATATCTGACTATCTTTGACGATGTGCCGGAGAAGAAACGAAAAATGGCACATCTCCGGCAAGACTGTGCACGTATGCTAGCCGCCTACGCTGGGTCAACGCGTTTCTCGAACGCCCACTTGGTCGCATCCCGGATGACTGGGGACCCCTTGCGTATTACTCGACCGGAACAAGAAACGGTTGAACAAATTCACGTGTTCTTTTCGCAACTGGGTGAGTTCACCATCTTGTCTCGTCTCCGTACACCCGATCTTAGAATGTATAAACATTCAGAGGAAGCTTGGAAGCGCTCGATGTGCACCAGAGCTATTCGATCAATGGAGGACGTCCGCATCGATCGACGAATTATGGGGTTTTCAGTGCTATCATCTGTCGCAAAGGATGGTCAGTCCCTGGTGTGTCGTATACCGTACAATTCACTTAACAGTCCACTTAGAAAACTTCCGGGATGCGATAAGTGACGTATTACCTGAACTGGGAAGCTCGTTGAACAAAGTGGACTGGGAAACGTCTGTGGAGTGTCTGGGAAGGCTCTCAGAAATTTATAAACAGGGTTCCCCCGGCGGTTGATAACCCATTTCACTCTTTGATCGAGGACTAACACATGCATTCCCAGGGACATTCCGCAAAGCTATCAGAGGAATATTTCCTAGAACTATCAGGCTTCTGGTCGATTCCAAGGAAGAAGTACGCGCTGCTGTGCATAAGTTGATAGATCAAATGAAAACAGGTCAGATTCACGGCTTTGTGTGTCTTAGCGTCGGTAATATCTTTCTGCAGAGGAGTGGGTAGTCATTGAAATAGACCGCATCGCGCAAGAGTCCGTGAAGGACCTTCGGAATGCCGACTGGGACATTCGGATCGCAGGACTTGAGAGTCTTACTCAGCTTGTTAAAACGGGTGCGGCTGCATTTTCTTCTTTCGCAATCTGCAACTCATGGGCGCTCAGGTAAAATCAGCAACAACAAGATCATTGGAGAAGGGCAAAATATCATGGCCTGTACAACATTCTTCGACGAAGATGTCCGGCTCAGCGCTATTCGAACATTGCAAGAGCTAGCCAAACATGGTTCGTCGAAATCGTTCTCTCGCTGGCTGCTATGAGTAATCGTTGGGACTTAGAGAGATTCCACCGTATCATTGACGACAACATGGACGATATTCTCGGACTTGTGTCTGATGACGACTCTAGTGTTCGTGCAGCTGCGGTTGATTTTGTATACGAACTTGCCGGGCAAGGTACCTGAACTGCCGTTCGAGGTGAAGCAAATTTACCAAATTTACATCCAGTGGCTTTCCAACGGGCAATAAATCGCAATCTTCCCGCTTTTATTACGGAGAACTACGGGTGGCAGCCGGGGTTCGCACGTTGTGGTCGGTTGCAAGCACTGGGGAAGATAATAGAATCCGGTGGGTCCGAAAATCATTAACGCTTCTTCTTCTTCATATCGTTCCTAGGCCGATCATATGACAATGGAATCCAACGCGCGTTCGGCGATTTGCTGACGTGGCTCTCTGACGGACAGGATGTTTGTCAGACTGCTCTCCAAATCATTTCTCTGGCGGCTGAACACCGTATGTTACTGTTTTGTGTTGTGCCACCTGGTTGAAATTACTCGACCAGGTGTATTCTGGGCTAAGATAGAGGAGGCAATTCCCGAAATTGCCAAGTTGTTCGAAACTGAAGGCAACAACGAAGATGTTCGGGTTGCAGCTCTTAGGACCTGTGCCGGTGTTGCAAGGGTTGCAGAAGGTCTGGATAATGTAACCGATCCTTTCATCGCTCACTCAATCTTGTCCAGCCTCATTCTTGCAGAAACTGAGCGCTGTGATTCCTATCATCACCAAATTGTTTAAGTCCAAGGATAAAGGTGTCAGGCTTGCTGCCTTTGAAACTTGTGCAGAGATTGCGAAAACCCAACCAGGTAGGAGCAACTTGAAATGGCAAGCCTGCTGATCCTTCCTTCTGAGCGCATTATACCTCCATCAGCTGCACTTCAGAACACCATTAACAATATCATGACTGAGATCCTGCGTGCACTGAACAGCACACATGGCGGGCATACCCAAATTGCCGCCTTACACACCCTATCCACTTTTGCAGAACTCGGTTAGCCTAAATTTGCCTGCACTGTATCACAGCTGCTGACACGACGACAGACGACTTGCGTGACAATCTGGATGATAATGTTATCAGCAAAATTATCTCTGGTCTTTTGGACGATGACGACGATGTGCAAACCCAGACTCTGGACACATTGGCAGTGCTTGCATCGAAAGGTGGGAGCTTTTTGGTTTGTTTTGCCAGCTGCTTGACAATTCTGCGTAGAACAATTTCACAACAATGTTAAAGGTGCCACTCAAAATATTTTGCCCCTGTTGGAGGACCGGAGATGGTGGATCCGCCAAAAAGCTCTTGACACGTTCGCTGTCTTTGCGCTGAATGGTCTGTGTGTATCAACTAATTATAGGCCTGATCTTTACACTGGCATCTATCCAGGGATTCTGGATTCGGATGATGAAATTACTACGCGCATAATTTCCATGTTATCTGAGGGCGACACCGATGCAAGCGCTAGTGTACTGAATATATTGTATATTGCTGCAAAGCAAGGTGGCTTCCTACTCTTTGATTTTACACCAAACTCATTGGCCTTTATCAGATGTCACTCCAGTGATGCATCCCGAAATATTGGTGGCGACAACTTTGTTGAGCCACCCGAATTCGCGTGTTCGCGTCGCTGCGCTTGAGGTATTGCAAAGCCTTGCGGACGGTAAATTTCAGAATACAAGTACATTCTAGGCACTTACATGGTGGCACCTAGATCCAGCCTACGAAAAGATCAACTTCCCTGCACTCACCACCATTATGAACTGTATTTCGAACGAGACTGAAGGAGTTCAGGTCGCCGGACTTCGAACAATGTTCAAATTTATTGATGTTGGCAAGTCCTGCGTCCAGGTTCCTTTGGCTATCTCTCATGTTTATGTTGCACAGAGATCTTTCGAGATCGAGGCACCGTTCCTGAGACTGTTCTCAAGGTTATTTCTTCTTTGCTACAGTCCAGCTCTGAAGACACTCGCATCTCTGTCATTGGCATAATTTCAAGCTACAGTACAAAAGGTGCCCTGCATTTTCTCTTGCTATGAACCGTCTCACCAGATGCCTACCACGAAGCGGAATTCTTCTCAACAATTCAAAGTGTGATTCCCACTATCACCAAGCTCCTGAAAGACCCGGATGGGAGCTCGGACACCCGTGTCATAATTATTCGGACCCTTTGTGATATGGCCAAGACAGGTTGGTTTCCATCAGGACTTTCAGAGATTGTCGCAATATTCACACCGCTCACAGACAACCTTTGGACCGGAAGTGATGTTTTTGTGGAGTCTGTTGGTGATACTCTCAGATCACTACTATCCGACAACCAGGATGCAGCTGTCCGAATTGCTGCCCTCCAAATTGTGCCAGTTATTACCCAGCACAGTAAGCCCATCCGCGGTTCCACATATTACACACATATTCTTAAACTCCCGCCAGATGCATTTCGCGAAATTGTTGATGATTCACTGCAAGTTTTGTTGTTGGCTGCTCATAGAGAGGATGCAGGGGGCACAGCGGAGGACATTTTCCGCATCAAGGTCCTCAGCACATTGTCTGACCTTGCTAAACACGGTTCGGTTTGCCTCTGCTCCATGGTATGCACTGACCTATTGGGTGTTTAGACAGTCTCCGTAAAAAAATAGATGCTGCATTCCCTTGGACCAAAAGCTATACCCAGGGGACCCAAGACAGAAGCTGGCCTACTCACGTAGCACTCTTGAAATTGATGTCAGTCCTCGGTACAACACCAAGAGGTTTGTCACAACCTCTGAGCCACTTTGGTACTGAAAATCACAATCCAGAGAGTTTGAAGACTGCGGTCGTGCAAATTCTGCCTGAAATAAATGACACCCTCCACGATAGCGAAGACAGCGAGCTTCGGATGGCTGGGGTTCAGCTCCTTTCGATCCCTGCTGTCAAAGGTTCGGTTTTATGGCTGAACATGATTCCGACTAACACTCTGGTGAAGAGATACCCTCCTCTGAGTTCAACTCCCTTGTTGCCACCCTTGTTACACTGCTATCCGACCCCGAGGAGAAGGTCCAAATTACGGCACTGCACACCTTGTCCGAGCTTGCTAAACAAGGTACATTGAACAATATGGCTGAACTCAGTGTAGTCTAACATGTTTACAGAGGTGTTTCGTGATGCAATAAATCGAAAGTTACCAGCCCTCCTGGAAAGCTTGGAGCAGGAGGAGTGGAAAATACGAGTTGCAGCGCTTAAAACATGTGCCGCACTGGCTGGAGATGGTGAGTGAAAAGTCAGCCTCGTCTGTGGACAGTTCTCAAGCGGCAGAAAGTCACCTTCTGCGAGATTGTCAAACAGGCCGCCCCCCAGATCATGGCCTGCATCAAGGACCCTGATTACAATGTCCAGCTTCAGGCACTTAACACATTGTCACAACTTTCTCGAGAAGGTGTGCATGATGCCCGATAGTTTTTGCTTGTTGTATTTAAAACTGATTTCAGAGGCATTCTGGCTCACGGTTTCTGATGCTGCTCCCCATATCATGTCCCAGTTCGAGAGTCCCTCCTGGAGCATTCGTGTTCAGGTGCTCCGCACACTTTCGGTTTTCATAGAGAATGGTCAGTTGTCCAAGGGATTATTGTGTTCGCAGTCAACTTATGATCAATGGTTAGATGCATTCGGCGACATAATAAACAGTGTCCTCCCAAGGATTCTGGAGTCCTTGAGCGACAGGGATGATGATGTTCGCGTCGCGGCGGCAGAGATTTTGGTTACGCTCATCCAACACAGTTGCGCATAGATCTTTCCTTGGACCATCAACTAATTTTTCTGCTTGATTCAGGCATCTATCAAGCCCCAATGCGTCGCGCATTTCAAGACTCTGGGCTAGATTATGCGCTATCAACTCTATCAGACTTGACCTCAGATCCATTCAGGAGTGTCAGAATGGCGGTCCTTCCACTGATTCCGAAAGTGGCTGAACTTGGTAGCTATTGATTCAAGTTGACATTTTCTGTCGTGACACCTATTTCAGATGTTTTACGCTCAACCGAAGTATCAACGATCATGTTAAGCATCGTCGACCTTCTATCCGAAGATAAGGAGGAGGACATGTGGATAGCTGCCCTCGATACAATCTCAGCACTTGTGAAACAAGGTCCTGTCAGGAATTCTGAATCGCCTTCAGTTCGGTTTACTGAAATCTTCTCTCCCGCTAGATGTATCCTACGCCGAAGAGATACCTCCCAAGCCACCTAAATTGACGAAGCAATCTGTTGGTGCGGTCGTGAATGTGATCCCTACAATATTTTCACTCTTCGAGCGCACCAAAGAACAAAGGTTTTGGGATGCGGCTGCTGAAGTACTTTTATCGCTGGCTAGCATAGGTTTGCCCAAATCAAGCCTCTTCCTTAAATTCAACCACCAAATTTCTTTTATATAGAAGGGCGCGATAAAGAAGTCCACGACACTGTTGTATCCTGTGTTATCTCAGCATTGGATCACTCGAACCCAGGTGCTCATATCTTAGGGCTTAATGTGTTGGCCGGTATGATTGGTCGAGGTTGTTCTTGCGCCAAAGACAGCCACTCCATTTTTAACTGATTTTGCCGCAGACACTTTTGAGTTGCAAATTGACGACCATAAACCGAGTGTTCTGAAGTTGCTGGACCTCGGGGATTTGGATGTTCGTCTTTCTGCGCTCCGTGTTGCAGGTTCGTGGTCATTTTCTCACTCTATTGTGACTTGACGGTATGCCCCTCAGTCGTATTCAACGATTTGCCGGAGGTCAAGAAGACAGTGCAGGCAGCTATTGAAACGGTGTGGCGAGAGATGTCGACTCAGTTGAGATCCGTAAATCCGAGCGCGGTGGCGCTGGAAAAATTGGTCAAGCTCTCTGCCTACGGTCTCTTTGCTTACGGTCTCTCTGCGTACGGTTGGTCCACCAGTTTGGCACATTGCAACTTTTTTCCTTTCCTCTTATTCTTTTTTAGTTGATGTTTCTCTTGATGAGCGAGTCATCAATATCGTACCTCCCTTCGTCGCTGCCCTCAAGGACCAACCTCCAGCAACCGTAACATCTTGTCTTCATGCGCTTTCGAAGCTGGCAGCGGAATGTTGGGGCATCCTCGTTCTGACAACCTGCTTCTACGCTAACACAAATTTCAGTGCTTCCGAAGCTGGCAGCAGAGAGTTGGGGCATATTCATTCTGGCACTTTGCCTATACGCTAACCGTGACACAATTTTCAGCCAGATTTTATGACGCGCTCTCGGGAGTCGTACCCAAAATAACGGCATTATGGTCGAATAAAAGGAGTGACACCCAGCTTCGGCTTGAAATACTTCAGAATTTGTTCATATTCGCTGAACACCGTGAGATTATATATCGCTTCTCTGACTCACGACGGCTGAAAATCCCATAGCGACATTGCACGCCAAAATTCGAGAGCAGGTTCCTGTGATCATATCCGCCTTGAAAGACGGCGACGCAAAGATCCGAGCCGCCGCACTCAAAGTGCTTTTGAAGCTCGTTGAAGGAGGTTACAACCTCAATTTCTGACTCCAGTTCGATTACTGATGTGGCTGTTTTCAGTCTCACCGGACAAGTTTTCAGAGCGAATAAAATCGGCCATGCCCGTTGTTCTCACTCTGATACACAATGCGACCACGCTTGAGGACTCTATAGGGCTGATAGCCTGTCTCGCCGGCGACAAGACATGTTGAGCCAAAGTCCACTCTCTCACTCTGTTGTCTTATCCATCTTGTCCAGTACGTATCGACGTGTTGGCCAAAGTCCGTCCATCGATCCTTGGGAGCTCCCGGAGTCCTACGGCCTGGGGCCATTTGCGGTTGATGGCACGCCTTTTCGAGGAAGGTGAGTCCCTTTCAACCATCGGTCTTCAACCCCTCAGATCCGTGCCTATAGAACGACTGGACCATGAAGAAACGGATCTACAATTCTTCTTGTGTTTGGTGACATCAAAGAGAGCTGAAGTTCAGGACTTTGTGCTAAAGTTCATGACAACTACCCTCCAGCAGTACCTAGGTGTGTCGTCTCTCTGTTTGATTCCCTAAACAACTTACAGAGGCAACTAGTGAACTGGACCGAAGCGGAAAAATTTCCAGCTTCGTTCTTGTCTGCATTTTCATCGCTGACAATGTTGAAAAATTAATTGCGAATTATGATTTTCTCCTCTATAACGCGTGTCCGTCTTTCTGAAGCCTTTTAAGCTCTGCAACTTCGGCCGCCGGCATTGACTTGCCGATGCTCTGCCGAGCTGCGCGGCGGCGATTCATTTCAATGCGACGGTTTGCCTATATCAACTAAACTCGGATCAGTTCAACAAAGTGCTGTGTGGACAAATTGTTAGCATTCCAGTCCAGATGGATTTGCCCCACATATCACGTTGGCACTGATGCCGCCCTCGGCGCGCACAATCGGCGCCACCTTCTCTTTTAAATAAACAATTTCGTCCCCAGCTGACTATTCAACCGAAGTGGTGGGGTTTGAAGCACCCCACCGCGCTCTTGATAACAAAGCGGTCGGGGGTATGTACGTGATTAATATTGTACCTAGCAATCAGGACCAGATCATTCCTTCACACCTGCATGAAGTAGCAGTGCTACCGCATTGATGTTCTGAACGCATGCTTTCACTTGGCTTCGTGTGACTTCGACCTCGATTCTTGAAGCCATTTCAGAGATTTTCCCACGGTTCAAAATATCTGAACCGCCGCTATAACTCCTCATCAACAGTCATGCATCATTGAATGATGCGAATTCGCAACCGTGCGGGTCTCTAGGGCCGGGCGGCAAGGCCTACTTGCTCCTACTTGTCCCACATTTATTCAATCTTCAAATGAAGACGGCGAATATTATATCAAGCAGATGGCTGCACGGACAGGTGGATTAGAATGGAGGTTGTTGCACTAAGATCGGCTTTTCTGGTTGAACTGTTCAAATATCTTGCGCCGTCCCGTGGAATAACTGAAGTTCTTGAGGTTTTCTATTGGCTAATTGAGTAGAGGTATCGTATCAAGCCCGTATTAATTTTGCTTCTATGTGTCGACTAAGTTGTGACAGGAGACTCGGTGAGCTCGGGAGATATATGGAGGTCAGGGACAATAGTGTACACTGATGCCTGTAGTCCACTTAGATACTTCCTGAAACCGGCGTTCCTCAGCGGGACCGTGCCGTGTAATACTACCTACCTAGATACCTACCTACCATGACCCCACGGAGTAAGCTGTGCAGCGATGGGAGTGATGCGGATCAATGACGCCAGCGTCAGCCCCAGAAGGCGGTTACCGTCAGTCTCAGGCAATTCCAACGGCTCGCTGAAATGCTTTAAGCTATTAAGTAAGAACTTTATATTATTATTGCACTGCTTCCCTTAGTGAAGGATACATCAAAAGGCAGCATCTATTCAATTAGGAAAGGGGCAAGCACAGGCGCAGCGCGGGTGGAGGCATCAGCAAAAAATGCCTTGACTACGTAGTGCTACGAGGTCTCAGTAGACGGGGTAGCCTGGTAGGCAAGTCCCCCCATATTAGGCTCCTGGTAGCTCCCCGCCAAAGGCTGGTAGCCCCTGGTAGCTCTGGCATGGGCGCCCAGTAGCCGCCGGTAGCCCTTGATATCTGTGGCTGTCAGACCTAGTAGTTCTTAATATCTCATAATAGCTCATGATATCTAGCTGTAGTCGGGTTTAAATGTTGCAGGGGGTTCCAAAATGTTTACGAAAACCATGATGTATTCAAATCAAACTACACTGCAATACATTACACATGGGGCGTAAGGACCATGTCTCTGATGCGAGTCGAATGTAGTCGTAAAGGGGATGTCGAAGCATGGAAGATACAGCAGATGAAAATGTTAGTAATGCGAAGAAATAATAATCATTTGAGCACACACACATTATCCAAGTCCCCCCGTCGAGGTCCACCTGAATTAAGCTCCACACACGTCCACCCGAATTGAAATCCCGGGGCCAGGGAGACTTGACATCAGTTTCAAGGAAAAAATTGAGTGCTTGAGGTGTAGAGGGCCAGATTGAGATATCACCCGCGACAAGGCTTGACATTGATGCACTTGCGCGCAAGGCCCTGGCTTCAGTAAAGGGGCCGGCCGACTTGAGTAAAGGAGAGGCCCGACTTGGGGAAAATTTGAATGCTTGAATCTTGCTTGAAACCTTGGGCATCACGAGCAAGTTTTGAGAGCTATCCACCGACGCAGTGGCGTAAGGGAAAGAGCGAAAATGGCGCAGAAGGGGAGGCATGGAGTCCAGCGGGGTTTGACCGGTACATTGATGTCTGGGAATGGAGTATGCTGGACTATAGGAACAAGGGATGAGCGCGAACGAGGGGAGGGGAGATGGAGGAAAGGAAGAGAAAGGGCGCCACGACATCAACCAACACGTGTCTTGATCACAGATTGATGACGGAATCTGACACGTGCGGGCGGAGCTTCAACGACTTCCGACAATTTTGTCGCTGAAGGGCAATCTTGTGCAACACAGTCTAAGGACCTTTATCACCAGAGTTTGCAAGTCCCGTGTGGATTGAGCTCGCAAAACCTCTTGAGCTCTTCTAATCATTGTTTCTAGGGGACTCGGCTATCTACCGCTACTGATCGGGTGCGCAACGGCTCCTGCGGGCTACTGATCCGCGGCTGTTCGGCTACTGGCGCTACCAACGGCTACTGTGCTCACTCAAACAACTACCAGGACTACGAGCTGCTGATACCCTTGGCCTGCAGCTACTGAACAAAACACTGTTTGCTGATGGGCGGATTTGTCAGGTTATTGAACACGGAAGTGGCATATTTCAGGGCGGCGATGAGCAAAAGAAGGAACATATAAGTTCTCGGCATCGTGGCTTGATGACCCTTGATCGCCTTCGGAACTCTTCAGTGGTCCAACGTAAGTTGCTACAGCAGGGATTCTATGTAGTTGAGATAGAGGAGGCCGTCGGCGACGTTATATTTAAGCAAGAGGTTCCCGCTCCGTTGTTCCAATGTTCGGCACAGCTGTCAATCACTGCAATCGAAGTCCAATTTTGGGTGCCGCAGTTGCCGATGGAGTCATCGAGTTTCGGGTTCCCAAATGCACTCGCACGCGGCGTGCAGCAACAATTCTTGAGCGGTGCTTCTGTCAATTCAAGTGGAGGTCCCTGTTTGACTCGGCGCCAGGCCATCCGCCATAGCCCCATGATGCATTTTGGTTTTATTGTTTTCAGTCGGGAGTCCGTTGTGGAGACTGGATTAAACTCGATCGAGATGCCCGACTCATCCAACGTTTTGTTTTCCTTGTGGTCTCGGCCGAACACCTGAGCCATCGAGTAAGATCTTGTCTCACGCTGTGCATTTCCTGTGTTGGGGTTAACTTTCAGTTGCATTGCCACCTCATCAAATGCACATCGCAGCATTCAGTATAGTCATCGGATCTTTGATCCAACTATCAACGTCCGCATGGTCTGGCACGATTTCCTGTCTACAGAAGCGTCTGCAGCAATATTTTGCAGTCTCCCGGTCTCGTGCAGAAACTAGACAAGCCACGGTAACTTGCTCAGAATGTCCAATCCACCATGCACCACCCAAGATGATAATCCATATCCCGCGGTGGCATGATGAATGTAGCAAGCTTGAAAATACCTTGATCTCCATCTGTTGTACTGGTATCCTGCATTCTTTCCGCCACCACATCCTCCAATCCATTCTCCAATGCGCGGCAAATCCTGTCTTTTCCTTCTCTTCCTCTCCTTACCTGCCGCAATCGCCGCGCTGGTCACTACGATTCTCGACGACGCCTTTGCTGGAGACTCTCAATCCAGCATCACATACTCACCGTCAAACGTTTGGGTTGTGGGTTCATCGACAAACCATGGCAGGATATCGCCCGATCCCACCCAGGCGTTCGACAGCACTTGGCACGATGCCACAGACGACACGACGCCAAATCACGATGGCACGACGCC
The DNA here is from genome assembly GCA_029233265.1 of Mycena alexandri. Lineage (NCBI taxonomy): Eukaryota > Fungi > Basidiomycota > Agaricomycetes > Agaricales > Mycenaceae > Mycena > Mycena alexandri. The sequence continues at coordinate 18,737 of JARJCM010000130.1, read as the reverse complement.
TTTATTCATTGAGGTCAATTTCCAAGGTGAGTAACAACCCATGATATGTCGCAGAGATTCGGCCTGATGTTGGGGTAGGAACTGGAATCGACATCCGTTGTATTATCGCCAACAACTTGGCGGATCCGAGTATACCGCCTTTCACTGGAACGAAGGCCAATTACTCCTTCTTCATGGATAACGTCCCCCAGAATAAGGACTTTCTCCACGAGGCGGGCACGACGGGTGATGCCTTCCTTTATAATACGTCTGGTGGGTTTGAACATCACTCCAAGTTTCTGCATTTCCGAACTGAACTTGACAAAGTTTTCGCAACCAACGGGCTGTCGGCTGCGTCGCATACATTAAAACTGCTCCTGAATGGTGGTCCGGAGGTGGATGGCTCGGTATTGCTGTTGTTCGATTATGCCATTGTCACGTATGTCCTTCGTTGTCTCGTTATACGTTGCCTCAGACTACACACAGGTCCGACGATGAGTCAACCGGCGCTGAAACTGCCACTCCCGTCGGTGGGACAAAATCAGCCGCCTTGCCGTCGACAACAAACGCTAAAGTTAATTCGGGCGCTTCATCGTCGTCTGCCGCCCCAACCTCTTCTCGCGCGCTATCAGCAGACTCAATAGCAGCAGGCAGCAGTTCTCCAAGCACCCCAGGCGGAGTCACTCAGGTATCTCAATCCGCAACGTCTCGTCCCAGCCCATCCCTACCAGTTCCATTCCCCGCCGCGGTCCATCACTCCAGCATTGGTCCCATTATCGGAGGCTTGGCCGGCGGCGTACTCGCCCTGATACTACTACTACTACTCATCTGCTTCTGGTCACGCCGAAAGCGTTCGCGGCGCCTTCGTCTTCCTACACTTTCCCCATTCACCAATCCCAGTGCTTCCTCCTCCCGCCCTCGTTTTAGGTTCCGCTCCTTGATCTCCAACAAGCGCGCCTCGGTCCCAAGCCCGGTTCTATCCCCGTCACAGAAGCATCCTCTGCGCCAATCACCGCCCTCTACAGAACCAGTTCGACCACCTCAGGCTCCAGGTACCGAGTCGAACTCTGATACTTCGACGAGGGAGGACGTGGTCAGGCTGCGTGCTGAGGTGGATCAGCTGCGGGCGCAGCAACGAGAGATGGTTCATGTGTCCTTGCTAGAGCCCCCTCCTCGATATTCGCAATAATAGTACTTCAACTATGGCCTAAATAGGCGACAGTGTTGTGAAGTGTGGCCGCTTCCGGCGGATACGTTACGGCGCTCGACGGCTCGCGCATCCTGAGCACGCGCAGACCAAGGCGTATATTTCATTTACACCCTGGCAGCGTGGTACTAGTATTTGCCATATCTTGATGTAGATTACTAGTAGTTCGATTCAACTTGCCCGAGATGCCCGAAGGCTAATTCAGAATTCATGGCTGATGCAAGTCCGACGGAAATTGTTTATGCCCTTGAACTGGAAAATATTCCCGGTTTGCATGTTAAGATGCGTCATCATCATCATTATCAAATTCGTATATTTTATGCGGGCCATGTACGGCTACGACCCCGGGCTCTCTCCTGCCAGTGAGATCTCTTAGTCCGAAGCTTCTGAACCGGATCGGACAATTCCTCCTCTATTTATACATCGCTGCATTCATGTGATGACGATATGATAACAGAGAAGTTGAATATCGACTTTGAAAACAAAAATGAGATCGAGGGATGTATTTCTCACCCCTATGTCCGGTCCGTCAGGGATTGATCAGCGCGTGACCGTGATGCCTCGCGCTCAGCCTCTTCACAACCTCCATCTCCGTAGATTGAGCACAAGGAGGCACAAGGCCAACGATGCCTGGTCATGGCCAGAAATCCGCAGCAAAGAAAAGTAAGATCAATGCTCACTTCACGCCGCATGAAGGATGACACGCGCCTCGGAAGGCTCTATGCGTCGCCGTGAACAAACAGACGGTACCGGCGACAAGGCATACGAAGAAGCTCCCGTACGGTACTGCTCGAGAGACCAATGCTTCAATCACCGCAACCTCAAAGAGTGTGGGCGTTGCAGGTAAGCCCTAGCTCTCACTCCATTCACTTTGTCTCATTGGAATTACTCTCGCTCTAGATGTGCTTACTATTGCGTAAGGGAGTGTGATACTGCTCGAATACCTGGTACTGATACACATGCCGCAGTCTGTAGAATGCCAAAGTACGCTCTCGCATTTTTGGCTTTCCTCCCGAAGTATTGACTTTTGACCGTTAGGGAGTAGCTGGCAGAAACACAAACCCGAGTGCGACCACAACTCACAGGGCATACTGCCGGATGGAGAGCCGCTTATCCGACGTAATCTACGGAACTGGTCGGTCCGCTTCGACGCCAGTCTGCTCAACGCATGCATCTGCGGACTCAGGCTGAAATCTGAATGGGAGCGCCTCGACGAGGGTGGCATCGTAGTATTCCTGGAGCCCCGCCGACACACCAACCAGGGCTCCCGCTGGCGCATCCTGAACGTCGGCGCGTTCCTAACGCCTGCGATCATGAACATGCTCACACTTCTCGGCGACGACTACCTCGAACAGTATCGCGACCACGTTTTCCCGCACCACGAGCTAGAGAGGAAGCGGCTTCAAAAGAGCAGCGGTGGGATGGCGGATTACGCGAAGGTCATTCTGATTGCGAGGAACGGTGGGCCAGAGGCATTGGAAGGGGAGGAGGAGATCGAAGTACGGTTTAAGCCCGTGAACGTATGGCGCCGGCTGGCAGCGGTTCATCCACTTGCGCAGTACGACGGGGACTGGTGCCAGGACCTGAAGGACCAAGTCAACAACGACCATCCCATGAAGCATGGTGGATCGGCCCTTTTGGTTCCGACGGTTCAGTAGTCCACTGGTTGTATGCCCTTCACTGCGCGAATCGATAAAATCCTCTTGTTCTGCGGTTTTCGATATCGGGTTCTCACCTGGGAACTTGATTGTGCCATCCCTGCTTTTGGCTTTGGAACGGTCGAACCATCTGCTGACGATAACAACTCAATTTCTTTTTAGGGCGCATATTTCTTGTGAGCACCTTCAACAGTCACTTCTTTTATGGGCGTTATACTGTGCGAACCAATAAAATCATCTTGTCCTGCGGTAATGGACCCGAGATTTTTTAATTTTACGCCCTGGCACCTCCTTGATCAACAAAAATACCCAGTCCCGAGATGCCGAGCATCGTCTGCCAAATAATTGCCATACTCTCTGCGAAGGCTCTCTCGACGTTTTTCCGAAGCGCGCTTTCGACCTTCTTGATCGAAGGGATCAGGGCATAGGTGATCTTGAATCCTCGTGGAAACTAGGCAATGAATACGGGCGGAATTTTCTTCTTCTTCTGCAACATGTTCTTGGTTCTTACGCTGGAAAAACTGCAATTGACTTCCGGCGAGGTACGGTACTACCTGCAAAAAATCGTCCCCGAAATCGTGATACCCCATGTCTGCAGCTGTCTCAACTGTGATACTCCGCCAACTAAATTAGTGCGCACCTGGAATAATGTCCGAGTGAAGGAAAACAACGCCAAGGCCGATCCGGCGCGAAGTTGTGGCAGCCGCTGCCCGCGGCGGTACTAATATTGAGCGCGGACTCTGTTTTTGCGGAGGATCCCCGGACCTCCGCGGTACAATAGTTTGACTTCAATTGATCGAGAGGAGATACTCCATGAACTTCCATGTCACACCAAAGTTCGGAGAATCCAGTATTATTTCACAGATTCCGACCACCTACAACGTACAAACTTTCATATGCATTCCGCTCAAGCAACTATTTTGTGGGGTTTACTCCGACGGCTGTCAATATCGTGAGCCGCTATTAGCTAGGAAGGGAAATCGCAACTCACTGATGTATCCAATGATACCTTTTCGTTGAAGCACAGTTGAGATTGGATCAGCGGTTATATCCACGAAAAACTCACCTTCGGGCCAGTCGTCGTGAATTTCCTCGATGCTGCAACGAGGCATGAATATCTGATGAGAGGGGTTTCCGATGATCACTCACTCGATAATGCTGTTGAATCCGTTCTTGTTCGCGGCGGCAAAGTTCGGGTCCGCGGCATTCAACATGCGGCTGTTCTTATTCAAGTTGTAGTTCGTGTACTGCCCGATGATATCTGGAGATTTGTTCTTCAAACGAGCGAGCGCTAGGGCCAGGGTAGATACTCACTGGTCCACGGGTCCGTGAAGAAGAGCTGGCCCGTATGGACCACGCCGGACGATTCCGATGCAGAGGGGTGAACGAGAAGGCTGAGGTGGTTTGCAGAGCCGGTCGTATATCCGGGGAAGATCGTCTGAAACTCGGCAATACCGTTGGATGCTGAAGAGATTAAGATTTAATGTTGCACAGACAATAACCCGATGAGTCGGCGCTTGCCAGTCTGCACGGCTCCGCGGAGGAAGCTCCCGTAGTCCCCAACAGCGTTGGCTAGCAACCATTGGTTAGGTTATTGCGCGCCCCCAAAGAAAAGAGAGTACTTACGGCCCCAGAGTTCAACCATGACCTGCATATTGAAGACGGTTAGATTATAATTCACCAGTTGGAGAGGCAAAGGAACGAACGTCGGAAAGCGGCTTGCAAGTGGTTGTATCCATCACACCAATATCCACTGTGAAGGCGACACCGCTGTCTCGAGTAAGAAGCTGAAGAGAGATGAAAGGTGGGACGCCTACAGTTGACCGGCTGTGATGTCGCTGATGACGGGCTAAAGAGTAATGAGTCTCAAGTTAACTGAACATATTGCGCGATATACGGGGTTTTCAACATAGTTCTCTGAAGGCGGTTGAGCGGAAAGCCAGGAGTAATCTAGACGACGTACCGAGAACGGTCTCAGGCGCAGTGACGCAGGTGAGCTAATGAAAGAAAATATTAAATTGTGTTGCAACGTTGGTGGCGTTCGCCTTACGTTCAACATGTTTGCGTAGAACGTCCGCTTGGTGAGACCGCGCGCCTCCCTTCGCTCCATGTTGTACCGGGCCACTTCTGCCGAGCAGTCTCTGGGTGCCGGAGCAGTAGGGACGGCTTGGGAGAGGAGCGTTAGTGGAATAATCGGAGAGCTGGCAAATTGTATCGAACCTGCAGCAAAGCCGGCGAGTACGGCAAGAGAGACAAAGGTTGTGAAGCGCATTTTAGTAGCAAGAATTGAGAACTGTTCGTTACTTGCTCGAGGACAAGTGAAAGAAAAACATTCAAATCTTTTATACGCGGAGGTGAGTCCTAAATACCGCCACAGATCCGAGTGCAACTGGTTCGGAAAAATGACGGACGCATGCGCGTTGCAAAAAAAGGCCCTAGTGTATGCGCCTGGTCAAGGCGAAATCCCAATGTTGCGTGGTGAGGTCTGCCGAAGTCCTCCGGAACCGCAGATTATCCTTGAGCATTCCTGTAATATGAACATGAAACGGGGCATCTCGTATGGGCGTGTACGCTTGCATACCTTTTTCGATCTTCAAGTGTGGGTTCAGTGTTCCAGAGGGGGAAATGACAGCAAGGGAACGAACGGCATGAATCGAGGTTGTCGCGTAGTCCAAAATGAGCCTGATGTACCGCAAGTTCCTCTGCCGAAAAAAATCCTACCTTCGAGGCTTGGAGTGACACGAGCCATGTCACCGGGGATTAGATCTATTTTCCCCGGAACGGCACGCTCGCTATTGGTGGTAATTTGCCCCAACTTCGCTCGGCGCGAAGGTAATGGAGTCAGAAGACTAGTTAAGGCAAGAGTGAGTCCCCGTGGAATACCCTTCAACCAGGTATCTGATAAAGAAGAAAGGTGCATCAATAGGGTGTTTCATAATTAGAAATTTGACCCCAACTTGTGCCGCAACTTTTGCCTCAACTCTGCCACAACTTGGCCCGAGTTGGGGCAGAAGCTGGAGGCTTGTTTGTGAAACACCCGGGTGTATAACTTGCTTAAGTTGCCCAACTTGTTCTCGGCCGTAACATACTAATTGGGAAAAGGCGCGTGCCGCCGCCGTCGGCAAGGCCCCGACGTTATCGTCGGAGTCCTCGAGCGCCCTACGTTTGCGCTGCTTGGGCCCTGGAGCGGCAGTGGTCACTTCCTTCGGCATGGAGGAGCATGGTGGATTGTGGAAGAGGGGCAAAAATATATTCCTACTTACTAGTAATTATATAACAAAAGGCGGGAGTCGGCGCGAAGAGAAAGAGGAATTCGCCCATGCGCCAGCAGCAGGCGCGGGCCCGCAAATCCGGGCCCGTAGACCTCTGCGCCGAGGCCCTCCACGACGCGGCGACGCGCAAGAGGCTCGCAACGAAGCTGCCCTTGTTCATTTAGGGCGGGTGCGCGGCGATGGGGACGGCCCATTCGCGTGAGGAGGCGCATGCCGGAGCTGCGGTAGTCCGCCAGCCATGTAGCTTCACCTCTGCGGCATAGAAGACGCACCTGGTAACGGGCTGCATCCTCCTTCCCTCCATCCAGGCAGCGCATCCAGCGCATCCAGCACACTCGGCTCGACAACCGCCCCGCTGAGCACACCTCTCGACCCCTTCTCCCGGTCTTGGACTCTTGGCGGACAGCTGGCGTAGGCGGATGGCGGCGGGTAGATGATGGACGATGTCACGACTCGTCACGAGAGAAGCCGAAACTAAGCCGGAGTTGAGGCATGAAGTTGAGGTATGAAGTTGAGGCAGAAGTTGGGGCTGCAAGTCGTGCTACAACGCACGATTTCAGCCCCAACTCCAATTTCATGCCCCAACTTCTGCCCCAACTTTTGGACAAGTTGGGGCAAAAGTTGCGGCACAAGTTGGGGTCAAATTCTAATTATGAAACACCCTAATTGTGCATCAAGCCTCGTGCTGGCGACTCGGAAAAGAGTGCCGCAAAGCAGGGGAAAGGGATTGGGAGAGCCGTTTAGTCGAGGTGGGCGAGGAAAACATTTGAGACGAACATAACCGCGCCTGGGCCAGGGCGTAAGAGGGAAATTCTGCGACGCGTCCAGCCGGCCATCATGTTTGCCAATTATACCTGAACCAAATAGAGTTGGACCTTCTTCCGGTTTTTCCTCCGTTCATCGAGTTTAGAACCTGTTTTATGGTAGTCTAATACCGCACGGTGCGGAAGATATTTCCTCCATCCTTTTGCTCAGGTGCGTTCTCACATTTCTTTTTTTTCATCAAAATCTCTGCCTCGGCTTTTCTCGGCCGGGAGTAGCACCGGAACCGAGATTAGTGAAGAGAGATGCGGGGGTGATGCATCATGATGCATGAGCTCTAGTCAGAGTTGAGGCCGATATATTATTATACAAGCTAGAGGCACATCTATAACGGGCAATAACTCCGGTATCCATACGCAGCGCTCCCACTGCTGTCATGGGCCCCGGCCCAACTTTCCTCAGAATCCGCCAGATCTTTTCTTTCATCCAAGAAACTCACGTAGAAATTGGATAATCTGTGAGTTACACTGTCGTGGAGTCTAGCCCCTGAAATTTGAGGCCTGTATGTATCCAGGAAGAAAAGATATGAGGATTTGATATCATGATCCGTACGCAACATCATCCCGAAGGGGACCACAAATGATCCATCATATCGGCAAATTTGTGATCACCTTTCTGTTCACGGCGTCGGACGTGTCCTTTGCGGGTTCATGCTCTACTTATTGACGCGTAGTGCTCCTCGGCCGTGTGCAAGCTTCATTTTTCAGCACTCAGGCGGCTCCCAATCTTCCTTTACCCCCTGCTTTCTCCGCGACACCAGGACTGATGGCCGCTTCCTCTTTCAGACCACTGGCAGGAACCCGTAACTCGCTGTCTATCTCAATGAGGCAATGCGTGTTCAGCATTAGTGCCATTACTGTCCCGAACTCCTCTTGCCCCATGGCCTCGCTCTTCGGAGTACGCCGGAATTAGACCACCTGGCAACGAATACGGACGACTATCATGCGTACACTCGGTCTTCAACGGAGAGAAGCACTGGGTCAGTGGAGTCCTTGACCACCGCCAGTCCATTATTTGCCGCCGATGTCGTCGGGTGGCACTGTGGCACTGTGGCAGCCTGAGGACTCCCTTCCTTCCATTTCTCACCGCCTGTATATAAAAACATTCGTCGAAACCCAATGTTCGGCACAGCTGGCTCCATATGTTCCCGCTTGCCGCTCTCGTCACACTGGTCCTCGTTACCGCCTCCCAGTCCAAGATATACAACTCGGTGTCGGACCTGCCCGGACTCAAATATGACTTCATAATTGTCGGAGGCGGCACCGCCGGCAGCGTGGTCGCCAACAGGTTGACCGAGAATGCCAACTTTTCTGTTCTGGTCCTTGAGGGTGGAGTAACTAATCAGGGGGTGGTCGATTCCGAGGCGCCATTCCTCGTGGGTGAGATGCTAGCACAACCGATATGGAGCTGGAACTATTCAACGACGCCGCAAGTTGGCCTGAATGGACGCACTATTCCGTATCAGCGCGCGCGAATTCTCGGAGGATGCAGTGCACATAGTAAGCAAGTAGTTCCTTTTTTTCTGGTTTTGGTATGAAAAGGTCCCAGATGGCATGTTCTACACTCGCGGGAGTTCCGACGATTTCGACAGGTAATAATACGGTGCTCTCTCTGAGACATGCACTATAACTTGTTCCAGGTATGCGGAGTTGACGAACGACCCTGGTTGGTCCTGGGATCGCGTTTTGCCTTACTTCTTCAAGGTCAGTCAAGTGGCAATTATCTGGAATATGTGCTGAGTGATTAGAACGAACGCTGGACCGAACCTGCTGACCATCATGATACTCGAGGACAATACAACCCTGCTGTACACAGCACCAGTGGCGTAACGTCCGTAAGTCTGGCAGGCCATCGCTGGCCAGTCGCCGGACGTGTTATCCAAACGACCAAGGAGCTACCCGACGAATTTCCATTCAACCTCGATTACAATTCAGGCAGCCCGTTGGGTGTTGGGTGGCTCCAATTTACCATCGGAGGCGGGGAAAGAAGCAGTGCTGCGACGTCTTACCTGACTCCACAAGTTCAGCAACGACCCAACCTTCATATCTTACTTGATGCCCGGGTGGTCAGATTGGTGGCCAACACGACCGACGACGGTCAGGTTGCCTTTCACCGCGTTGAATTCTCGCACAACCAGTCGCGTACGAACTTGTGCTCTCGTTTTCGCTTTCACCTGATACGTCTCTTTCTCAGCTTCTCTATCCATAGCAACGGCAAACAAAGAAATCGTCCTTTCTGCGGGAACAGCAAACACCCCCCATATCCTATTGAACTCGGGTGTAGGGAATAAAACCGAGCTCGAAGAACTCGGCATTCCTGTTTTGCTGAACTTGCCCAGCGTCGGACTCAATGTATCAGACCACAGTGCAGCTATTCCATCGTGGATTGTGAATGCCACGGGTACGGAAACCATACAAGACGTCCAAGGAAACATCACCGTGTTCAACGAAGCCTTTGCTGAATGGTATGTTGATTAAAATGTGCATGATCCACTATGGCTGAGCGCCTAAAACACCTAGGAATGCGACAAAAACAGGTCCCTTCACTGTTATCGGTGTTACACACGTTGGCTGGTTCCGGTTGAATCTATCATCTGCTATATTCAGCGGTTTCGGAGATCCAAGTGCCGGTCCTTCAACGCCACACATCGAAATGAAATTCACTGTGAGTCGTTGGTTCCGTCCGAAGGTTGGCCATTTCACAATCGTTGGGATTCCCCAGGACGGTGGTTTTGGAAGTACTGGTTCCCAACCCGGAAATTTCTTCAGCATCAACGTAGCAGTCGTCTCGCCGATGAGTCGTAAGTACCTGGCAGTCTTTCAAAATACCGACAGCTTCGACGCAAGTCTACAGGCGGATCCATCAAGCTCAACGCAAGTGACCCTTCCGGTCCACCTCTAATCGATCCCGGGCTCCTTCGAAGCGACTTTGACGTCCTGGCCATGCGCGAGGGGATCAAAATGGCGAAGAAATTCGTGACTGCCCCAGTGTGGAAAGGATACATCCTCGAGGAGACTCCGGCCCTGGCCAACGCGACTACGGACGCCGCATTGGAGACGTTCATCCGCAATACCGCCGGTACTTCCTCCCATTTGGTCGGCAGTGCCGGGATGTCGGCGAGGGACGCGGATTATGGTGTCGTTGATCCAGATTTGCGCCTCAAGGGAGCAAGTGGGCTACGCATTGTTGATGCGTCGGTTTTGGTGAGTTAAGAAGATTCTCGGTAATTAACACGTGGTTAACGGACTTCCCATGCAGCCAATCGTTCCCAGTGCCCATACACAAGCCGCTGTCTACGTAGTCGCTGAGCGGGGCGCGGACTTGATTAAAGCTGCTTGGGTGTAAAACTCTGTCTTATGGACTCTTGACTCTGAGGAGGCACCATTCTTACTGTAAATTGAACCGTTGAAATTCGTTTCCTTATATCTCAAACCAGCCTGTCGTGAAAATCAGGGTCTACTTTCGAAGATATATTGCGCGGGGAATTTTTTGCATTCATTTTCACGCCTTGTTCACGTTAACGTTGTGATGGCATGAACCCCATCAGGCACAGCGCTCAGATCAGCGCTTCTTGTTTACTACCACCATGAGCGGCGTCGACCTCGATTTCGCTAGCGCAGATGTACCAACGGCCGCCCCATCTGTGACATCTCTTCAACACGCTCAGGCATCCCTCGTCACAACTCTGCCAGAAGACGGCATAGGCTTCGAAAATTTAAAAATCACATCTTGAAGGACATCGCTGTTGGATTTACTGGTCAGTTTTCGAAGCCTCAGCAAATAATCAACATACTCAGTCGTCACCGAAGGAGCGAGTCGATCTCTGAATTCTTACGCCGGTAATACAACGGGTAATGTTACAGATGCCGCACCTTTTGCCGACTGGCTGGCGTCCACCATGGACCAGAACGTCCAGGTTCACCTCCCGCGAGAAACTGTAGCCACGACTCTTGAGGCAACGACTTTACGGTAAATATTTGACGGAAATCTTTCAGCTAATTCTTTCCTGAACTGGTGTGCTAGATTGCTCCAGCAGCTTCTCTCGGTCGACGAAAACGCCTTCCTTGGACGGATATTCACGACTGGTGCTGCTGCGTCCAACATCTTGGGCATCGCAAGGGGTAGAGAGCTTGTCATTGCAGAAGCCGGCCGCCGAAATTCTCCACAATCGCGCGCCGGTGTAACTGAGCTCGGCCTGTTGGAAGCGTGTTTGCAGGCGGGGTTGCAAAGCATGCAGATCATTACAACCAGGCGTCATTCGTCGCTATATAAAGCTGCGTCTGTTGCTGGACTCGGCCGAGATTCAGTCGTCTTGGTTCCTCTCAGCGAAGATGAACCGTGGAAATTTGACATGGATGCTCTCACCCAATGTCCCGCGAGAATATAATTGTGGTTGGCGCTGCAGAGGGTGATTCTGGTTGTTTTGTGACCCATGCTGCCCAGATGGCCGGAATCCGGAGTCTCGCTGATAAATATGGCCTTGGGTTCACGTGTAAAGCTTTCACCTTGAATTTGTGTAGGCTCTTTCTCATCGTTCCGCAGCGGTTGGACTCCGAGCTTTAATCCTGCCCCATACAAAAGAATACAGCGCTCTCAACGATAGTGTTTCTGGCCTCCACCTTGCGGACTCCATCGCAGGTGATGGCCACGAGATGTTGAATGTTCCTCATGATTGCGGATTTTTCTTCACTCGGCACTTGGAGCTGCAGCAAACCGTCTTTCGCAACGCCGGCGCGGCATATTTGTCCACCGCCACGCTTTCGATCCCCTCACCACGCAACCTCGGTCTCGAGAACAGCCGGCGATTCCGTGCTCTTCCTGTTTATGCCTCTCTTTTAGCATATGGGCGCAGTTGGTATTGCACTTTACTCGAACGGCAGATTGGTCTTGCCCGCCGTGTTGCGTCGTACATCTCCAACTCAACTGCGTACGAACTTATTCCCAACAACGACCTCGACACAATTTACACGGTGGTGCTGTTTCACGCGCGCTCGGACTCCTTGACGAAACTGGTTTCTCTGCTCAACCCTTTGAAACAAATTCACATCTCAGGACTGCTGTGGAAGGGCCAGGCGGCGGCCAATCTAATAAGAATCCCGAGAAATGACGTGATTCGCTTCAGCGCAAGAGACTTGATCTGGTTATGCATAGCAATAAGGCCAACTCCGAACATACGGTAAACACGTTGGCGCCCAGATCTTCAAGCCTCGGAGCCACCGACCAATGATGAGGGGGAGCAAAAATCTGGAGGTGTGTTGTCGAATTTCATTAGTGAAACTCTCGTGAGCGGGCCAAAATGTTTGCATGAGTGCCAAGAGGAGGACGTTCGAGGCGAGTAGGCTCAGACAAGAGGGCAGAGGGGAACATACGAGGTCTACATAAGAATGCTGAGTTCGTCTCGGAACGAGGAAGAGCGAGGCAGCAAACGCGACTGAAACCAAGAGTCAGTCAATAAATATCGCGGTAGTTGGATAAAACACAGAGCATTAGCTGTACAGGAATCCACATAGTCCTGACGAGGCAACATTATGTGCTCGTCAGTCGCAGTCGCCTCAGCGCTCGTTGCAGTCACAGTCACCTCAGCTACGGATCCATCGGTGTCGACCGCAATATCAGCTCCACCTTCGTCCAATCCTTCTCGCTTGGTATAGTCACGCCGTGCCTGAGACCATTGAAGGTAAGAAAAAAAGCAGAGAAGATGACAAAAATGAGACGTACTTGTCTGCAACATGCCGCCCAATAGCACGCAGTGAACGCAGCTTCCCCTCAGGGCATCGAACACACCGCAGGTCCGCGGTGTGGAACCCCTCCGAGAGGAGCCCGGGCACACGTGGCGTCCGCTCGCTGCCCTCGAAGTGCATGAAGTACCTCCCCTCCTCGGGCTCCCGGATCCGGTGCCTGTGGGGAAGAAGCATACCCGTCAGTAACCAGGAGCATGAGTAGAAGGAAGGAGGAGGTACTGTACGCACACGTCCATTAAATGTGCGATCACCATTGGACGCGATACACGCGCCTCGAAGTGGGCCGTACATAAGGTGCACATCCACGCCGAGTCCCTCTCGACGGGGTCGGGACCCGCCTCACGCCACCGGACCTCGACCACCGCCGCGTCCGTCAGCAGCGCCCACGCTGGCGGCTCGTCGCGGTGCACGACGTCCGCGGAGCCGGAGCGCACCCGCTCAATCGTGTGCGCGACCTGACGTTCATCAGTATTGCAGCAGTCGGGAGACCAAGAACACCGGGAAACTCACGCATTCTCGCCATTGCATCGCGCGCCGCCCACGCACACCACCGTGCGTCTCGTGCGTGCAGAGCATGCACACGAAGCGTTTCTCCACGCTCTTGCTCATAACCCTCTCGTTTTTAATGCTCCTCGACCCACTCCTGCACACGGCATCCATCTCCACGGCCGTCGTCGTCGTCGGGTCGAGCCCAACGAGCCGCACGAGTGCCGCTGCCGCCGCCGCGCCCTCGGGCGTAAAGTGTACCCGCTGCTGCCAGTAGCGCTGCAGGCTGCGGCAACGTAGGTGCGCACCAGCGGCGGTCCACCCGATGAGGGAGCGCCCCGCCTTGACGCCCATGCTACCGACCCACGACCCGAGGCACGTGAAGACGCTCGTTGCGAGCTCGAGGCGTTGGTGATTCGTCAACTCACCGGGAGCGGGAGCAGGTGCATCGGGGCCAGCGCACGCGGATTCGTCTGAGTGGGAATTCAGAGCAGGAAGCAGCGAGGCGAGGAGCGCACGCTTCTCCGCGCGCCATGCCTCGACGAACGCCGGGAGAGCGAGTAGCGCGTCTAGGAGCCGCGGGTCGTCGTCCGCGAGTGGTGCGTCGGAAGGGTCGTGGATGAGTTCCGGCAGTGCAGGGAGAGTCTCGAGCGTGTAGCCCGGCGGGTTGTACGCCCACGTCTGGGGCGGCGCGGTACGCAGCACTTGTGATATGGCGGTGGTGACGGAGGCTCGGCGGGCGACGATGAGCGCTTCGTGCTCGGCTTGGAGGCGCGTGTCGCGGGCGGCGTGCACAAGGGGCACGATGTAGGGGCGGGCTTTGTTCCAGCGCTTGGACGTGAGGCGGGGGAAGCCCTCGAGCTGTGAAGGGGGGGGTAGTTCTTCTATCGTGATGACGTCGCGGGGATCGTGCCCCTCCTCGATGAGACGCTTTCGCGCACTAAGGGAAATGGCATTTCGTCAGGACTCGGTTTTGGGAGGAGGGGCTTACCCACCTCTTGTAGACACGGACTGTCTGCTTCGCGTACATGCTAATCACACGATTACAGATATGGTCTGACCACCAGCCGGTCTCTCTCGCGCGCGCCTCGACCGCCTCTACAATCTCTTTGCGCTCCTGAATGAAAGCGGGCAGCGCTTTGAGCTCGTCGGTCGCCTCGGCGTCGGCGGCCTTGAGGCGCTCGTACACATCCGCTACCGCCGTGCCGTCGGCGGGCCATAATCGCCCGACGTCAGATTGTGGAGTAGAAGATGCACCGTCTGAAGGTGGGAGTCAAAAAAAAAAGCAACAGATAGGGAGACGGGACGAACCAGTGCGGTAGGTCCTTGCTAGCAGGGTATTTACTTCATGGCTGTAGGAGTAGTTGGGCACACCGTTATAGAGGCTGTCAAGGCGGATAAGCAGGCATTGAGTGTCATGAAGAGAGAGATGTGTTAACTGACTGTATATTCATGCACGGCGAGCAAAGACGCCGCCATATGGTGTAATCTGGGGCCGTATCCGGTAAACCGCATTTCTAGGCCCGTTTAGTCGAGGTTTTTGGAATAGAAGAAGTACATACATCGCACATTCGGGGCCCAAAGAGCAGTTTCGCCCACCTGCGGCCGCAGATCTCGGTCGGGCACTTGGGTGGCGAGTGCCCAATGAAGGTAGTGGGCCCCAGGGGCCAAAAGGACCACCCAACGAAGGCGGCGCGCCATAGCGGGGTGGAGATCGAAGAGAGAAGAAGATCGCGAAAGGCCTTGTTCGCGCGCGCGACATGCATGAGGTCAAGGGGATGCAAGTGCCCAAGAACCTCGAGTACAATGTCGATGTGCATCTCCGGGAAAAGGCTAAGGTTCTGTGGTAAATTTTCTTGGCCGATTGAGGAATTCGCAGCTCCCTGAGGCATCCGACAGTAACCTTATTGACTGAGGATTGCATGAGAACAAATCGTCTGCCCAGAAATGAATGGATTTACCTGTCGCGCGATCCCTTAGGCAGGCCTGCCTTCCGCCAAGTTCACCAGAGGGATCATAGACAGTCAAAGGCAGCAGATCCATTTCGTCAAGAGGGTCTTTTGGTTCAGAACTTGGCTCAGGGCAAGGCTCAGGGGTCAGAATCTTGAGGGTATAGGTATCAGTCGGAGGGCTAGTATCATTGAGCAAGATTGTCATCGAGGACGAGGAACAGAATGAGTGGAAGTGTCTCTTTGCGTTCGACAAAGACGGGGAATGACTTGTCAAATGCCGCTCGATCGAGGAATCGAGAGATTCCTGTCAAGCGAGTCACACAAGAGCCCACACAACTCGCAGTGAGTCACTACAACTCCAGTCGGCTCCTACGGAAATATACGGGAGAATGAGGGCTTTTTTCGCCCGCGGTCGAGGAGGAGGAAGAGAGGTCGCGATATTTGAAGATGTTTGGATGTTTGGATTGACCGTGTCGTTGCAATCATTTCTCGCTTAGGTTGGCACATAAGCAAGGCCCAAGGCAAGGCTGGGCAAGGCCGCACATAATGCCGCATATGATATTGAGTCCTTCCAAACTTACTGTTCGAGTGGAATAACTTTTTTAAATTCTACGGCGACCTGCGCAATTTTCCGTGCAATTTCCTGTTCAAACTCGTTGGCAACGTTGAACTAAGGACCATGAACCGCGAACATTAGCCCTCTACCATTCCCCACATTTATATAACCGGCAGATAATCTCTTGAGCATCTTATGGACTGCCGAACGGCGAGAACAAGAAAAAAAAAACGGGCCTGCTCACCTCCGGACCTAACAATTCCCGCTGAACTCTCCTTGAAACAGACTCTCCTGGCGGTCGAGCTTGAGGATGGTCGTCGCGGGACTTCGGGAGCCGCTTCCTGGTCCTCTAATTATATAATCCCTGCCTGCTCGTCGATTTCTCTCCCAGCGGTCTTACATCGAGGTGCGATTGCAGTCGGAGGATGCCTTTCTTTGTGAACGCTAACGAGAGCACCAGAGTTTGAGGCCGAAAATGGTCGCCAATATCCAATGCAGGGCCTATATACTCCGGAGCAAATAATTGAATTCATTTGCCCCGAGTACAGGGGGGAATCTTCGATGAATTATTCCTATTAGTGAGCCCCTGGTTCCAAAAAAAAACCAACGCCCGACGGCCAAGAAGGTCCCAAGACGACCCAAGGGTGAGGAAGTCATCCGCGCCTCGCCGGGTAGCGTTCGTGCCATTGTAGTTCCGGGCAAGGACTGGACAACGAACTGTCAGTCCCTCAGCTGTCTTAGCAGATGTAATAGATCCACACGCGTACCTCGACGCCCAGACTCGCACTGAATCTTTCTCATCCAAGAAAAAAACGTATACCGTACCATGACCGATGTAGATAACTTAAGCAGTAGTAGAAATCTTGCTGCGTCTTCAAGAATGTCCCGATGGATCACAAGAAAAATCGCGATGGACGAGGGGGGGGCGGGGTTCCTGCACACATGCGTGTTAGCCCGCTATCTAGACTCGCCTGCGCGCAAAAGAGGAAAATAAGTACGCACACTGTCCCTGTCCGTCCCCTTCCTTCAAACCGTTCAGCGCTGCCAACAGCCCCTTGCGCGTTACTGGCGGGGAGCTCAGTCCGGGTCCGGAGAACGACGTCGATAGAAGAAAAACAAGGCGTATTGCCAGTGAAGATAAAGAAACGAAAACTTGACGCACACCACGCAACATCCCTCTCCAATCCCAAAATCTTATTCTGCTGCTCCGTGACACAGACGCCCGCGAGCGTTGCCTCAGTCGTCACTGCCGTAGGCCATTCAATCCAGTCGATACGAAGGTGGTGGAAGGAAGGATAAGCGCTCACCACGATCAATCTCCGCCCTCTGCTCTTTGATCTTGGCTTCTAACCCCCGGATGGTGGTCTCTGCGGTACGCAGCGCGACGGTGTGCTGGGCCGCATAGGTTTGGCGGTCTGTGGATGCGTTCCTCGTCAGCGTCTTCATCTCGGAAGGAGCGACAAGCAATATTGTAAAGATGAAGAACGCACCCTGGGAGTGCGGAGCGACGTGCTGCGCGATCGACGTCGTTGTACCACCCGTACAGAGCTTTTCCTCGGCAGCGGGAATGTCGTCCTCGTCGATACCCATCGCGTCGTCCCACTGGATAGATTAATAATCAGCGTCAGCGGCGACTAAGCAAGCAAGAACGAAGAACGTACATTGCGAGAGCTTTGACTGGAGGGTGGCAACTTGGAGCTTGGCTATTTCACATCGGTCAAGATGGGCGTCGTCAGTAGTGCATTCAATAGCAAGGAAGGTCGGATTTCGCACCCTCGGCGGCAGAGATTTCTGCTACGATGCGTTCTGTGGGCTATTTCAGCATCCGCGCACTGCAAGTAACAGAAAGAGATGACCGCACGGGAATTACAGCTCTTCATCGCCTCCCTCGCGAAACGTCTCCCGCATGAAAATCGAGGAACTCGGGATGGAAGGTTACGCGCTCTTGTCCAATCCCTCTTCTCCTTCTCCTCCACTCCTCTGCGCTGGCACCGGCGACATCGACATCGACGTTCCCCGTCCCCGTCCCTCCCCTGCTCCTCCTCCTCCTCCGCCGCGGCCAACCTCGCCCTCAGCTCCTCGTTCTCCTTCCTCAGCTCCTCCCACCGCCACCTTCATCGCCCGCTGCCCCTCCACCCACCTCCCCCTTGAGCGCCGCGTTCCCCGACTCTTAAAACGCGATTCATCGCGCCTGTTCGTGACCTCCTTCGCCGCGCGTGTTTGCGTGCGCGGCTTGGTGTAATACGAGTCCCACACTCGCCACTTCCAGTCGGAGGCGGGTAGGGGCCCCACAACAGAAACCGAGTCCGGAAGACCAAGGGGCGACAAGGTCCCCTCTACGCCCCCGTAAGCGATCCCGCTCATGGCCCGCATGTTTGGCTGTGGAGCGGCGGGGAGCTGCGCGCGGGAGCCTCCACTTTGCATCGTGCGCCCCTTTTCTTTTTTCGGAATCTTTCTCCTTATCCTGCGTTCCCCCCTCGCTGTTGTCCTTGTCCTTTGTCCCTGGCCCTGCCCGTCCTCCCTTTGCCCTCCCCATCATCGTCCTCCTGCATCGCACTCGCGTTGCGCTTCACCCCCTTCTTCCCCTCCCCTTCCCATCCCTCGTCTCCGTCCTCTTCTCCTGCACCACCGCCGCCTTCTCCTCCCCCTTCTTTCAACGTGTACCCCACCAGCACCCTCGCCGCCGCCTCCGCGTCCGATCCCTGCCCCTTCAAAAGCTCCTTCAGACGCGAGTCGCGGCGGAAGTTATTAACCGTCTTGATGGCGTACCACCCGAAACATGTACACGTTGAACGCCTGTGCCCACAGCACCTGCGCGGGGAAGTACGGATGCGGGAGGAGTCCGGGGTCGGTGAGCTTCAGCTCGCGGGACCCGCGTACGAGAGGAGAAGGGGAATCCAAACCGACGGCGCGCCAGGGCGTCCATACGCCCTGCCCGCCCCATCCCCGTTAGCACCCGCGACGGGCATGCACGCGTACAGCGCGTTCGTGGCGGGCGCGACGTACACATCGCCCGGGGACCCAAGCTCGGGCGGCGGGGATCGGGCCCGGAGAACATAAAGAA